>BJCM01084071.1:0-28112 GCA_018326385.1 Flaveria bidentis
CATTACGTATGTTTTTAATAAAAAAGTAATGAGAACTTGAAGTTGATATGACAGAAAATACCTAATATATAATAACTACTACTCATAGTTTAAGATGAATCCCAAAACCCAAATTTATATATATTTTTTTTGCCAATTGTCATCTTCTTAAATATTTTTTTTGATACTTGTCATTTTTCTAACATTCTCACTTTATTTTCCTTCCAAAAGAGTATTAAATTAATTTAAACACTCAAATAATTTATCTCTCTTTATAAAAATTAAATAGGTCAACTGATACATTTTTCTCTCATCTATATTTTTAAAATCACACTATGTTTTTAAAAATAAATTTTATTAAGAAAATTAAAATTCACATATTTTCTAAAATATTAAACCCTTTCAAACAAAATATTTTAAATCGGTTATTTCTTAAAATAACTATAAAAAATATAGAATTTTCTAAAAGTAGTTTTATTAAAACAACCAGAATAATTATAAACTTGAGTTTTTAATAAACAAGATTTTTATAAACAATAAATTTTTATAAGAAAATATTAGAACATTTTTTTAAAAATGAAACTATTTAGATAAGAGATTTAAAAATAGTTTAATTATTTTATTTCTTGAACAAGTACGTATATATAATTTTATACATATCTTATATTAAAATATCATACCGTAACTTTTCGTGTTTATTACTAACTATAATCCGTTTAATAAATGAGTTTCTAGACTATCTATTAACTTGAAATAACTATTTATATATACAATTATAATCATATTTTATCTTCAAACATAATTTTATAATTTGTAGATTTTTATTACTAAATATTTTTTATTTTATTTATTTAACTCATATAATCCACGAGATACTAAAATAGTTAGGAAATATAAAAAAGGACAAATGGATATATTGCGGGAAACCTGTGGTCTATATTTCTTTTTCAAGATTTAGAAATGAATATTTTATAGCGAATTTAATTTGTGATATCGCACACACCATTACAATGGAGTGTTACTGTTACAGTCCTCCGGCAACGAACCCATCATTCTGTTCTTTCAAGTCTCTCAATTACGAGGTAATTTAACCTAAAACCCACCATTCATTTCTTCTTTCTTTCAAGATCAAGATTCATGTTACTTTTGTTTATTGCAATTTTGGATCCTGTAAACGAGGTGTTGTCAATCTAGAGGTAGTTTTAGTTACCCCCTTTTGGTGTTATGGCTTTGGCACTAGCAAACTAGGGCTTATTTTATTATAGTTTGATGGTATGATTGTCGATTTTGGTGTTTGTTTATTGATGTTGAACTTGAATTGTGTAGAATGGGGTTGAAATCAGTTGAAAAAGTTTCAACGGGGTTCAGTTTGATTTGAAAGTGTGTTCGAGAATTGGTAGGAAATTTTACTGAATTTGTTTTAAAGATTGAATTTTTTTTTTAATGTGAAAGGTTATGTTCATAAAGGACCATGTGTTTAGAACTTGCAATTATGCCTTTTCGGTGTCAGATACGAACGATTACTTGTAGCAAAGCAGTACTACTTGTAGTGGATGCGTAGACTGCCATTTATATCATCAGCTAAAGTGATTGCTAGTGAAAGCTCCCTCTTGTTCTGTTAGTTATTTTTCTTGTATTGTATTATGCAAGTTTTCTCTTATGCAATGTTGCAACCAAGGACTTGCTGCAGTGCATGATCCAGAGCTCCTCTTGTGCTCGAAGCGGGCTTCTGATACGCGATACTAATCAATATTGTTAGCCTTGCCATGAGGGTTAGGGACCAAACTCTAGGATGTGTGTAATTTAAGTGTTTGATGAAGGGAGATGGGTAGATAGTTCATAGTCAAACATGGTTGTAAAACATGCCCACCTTTCCCTTGGAAGGGAGTACATATTTATAGGCCGAGAGATTGGACACTGTTCCAGTGTTGTTAACCAGTTCATGCATTCACTATAGTGACAAGAAGTGTCTTGTTGCTGCCTTGCCTTGTCAGGCAGTTGTGTCGCACCACGGCATGGTCTGGCTGATAATACCACGAGTGCAACTTTCTCCTTGTACGGTCACACCACCATTTAATGCTATGTCAGTGCATTTTATGCTTCCCTTGTTTATGTCTTGAATCCTAGATCTCCTTCGCACATGGTCTTCCATAGGTCTAAACCAACATTGGTCTCGGCATTTGTGCTTGGAGTTCGGTCTATAATTTCTTTGTTGGCCTGGAGCTATAGTGGTCTAGATGAAGGGATGAAGGGTGTCAACTCTTCATTTATATGACTAATCTGATTGTAATCATCCGAGTAGTGATTTGTCTATATTAACCACCGAGTTAATAATGTCTAATTAACCCCTAAAGTAGCAACCACTAAAGTATCTACTTCCCTATTATATACAAAGTTAACGGGTGCTTATATCTGGGATTTGGGTCGAACCAGATCCATGTTCAACATTATTTGGTTTCCCAGTTTGCAGTTAGAGCATTCACAGTAGGTTCCTCGTATTATTGTGAGTGTGTTTCCTATATTATAGGGAATGGTTGTAAGCAGTTGTGAGTGAAGAAAAAATGTTACTGTTCATTTATATAATTGGGGAAATACTATTCACCCTAATGAACTATAATATTTTTGAAAGTGGTTATGAGTGGAGGAGAGAGAAATGTAATGATAAATATATAAGAAATAATTATTTACTTTAAAAGGAGAGAGCAAAATAGTGATTTTTAGTGTAATTATAAGGATGAGATGGGGACCTGATGTGAATGCTCTTTTGAAGTTTTCCTATGTTAGAATTTTTTTAGCTTTATTCATTACTTTGAAATGAAGCTTAGGGTCATGATGCATTGCAGTCTATAAGTAATTAATTAGTGAAAATTATACCATTAGGATAATAGCTTGAAGAACCTTATATAAATCTTTTCTAGTGGTCCACTAGGCATGTTAAAGCCTACAAGTAGGAAAACGGGCTGGACAGGGCAGGTTAGATGGGTAACATGTCATAAACGGGTAACTTTCTACTCCCCATCACTGCTTTTGCCTTTTATTTTATTTATCATGTATAAAGTATGATTACACAAACTATACCATTAGGATATAATAATTTAACCTTTTTATGATAAAAGGATATATTTGATAGTAATAATCCGGATGCACTTTGAATTAAATTTTTTCACTTTTGAGCAATTTACTTAGACTACCTGTTTTACATATTGGACAAAAGTACATCTCAAAACAAATCACCTCTACAAAGGCACATCATACCCTGAAAAATAATTTGTAATGTTTTGTAACAAAGAAAACTGAAATCTTGTTATATAACTTCTTCCCATATTGGTATATTGAGTTACACTCGAACCAGACTCTTAGAATTTGGCAAAATTGTCTCCTCATGCATCAAGCTATCACATGTATTTGTTTATGTCTTGAAGCCATAATCAATGCTGCAAAATGGTGATTTGCAGACCGTTTCATCTTCAGCTGGTACAAGATTTTATAGGAGTAGGGTGTCACCTGCTGGACTTTCTAATCCATTTCTAAAAGTAAATGATAAAATTACATCCATCACACGTCAACGACATTCCTATGATTTGAGAACATACAAACGCGCAGAATTAAAGAATCAAGGTTGGGACTTTGGCCGATTTGTGAAGACATTGTTCTTCTTTAACGGACCTCCATCACCTCTTAAGGTTGGACTTCCTATATTTTTATACATTTTCCTTTCCTTTTAATATCTTCCTTACTTTTCGTTTCCTTTTGTTTCCAAGATCTTTGAAAGCCTATTTTCAAATTCTTCATCTACTGAACCTGAACCCAGCAAGTCTATGGGTGCTTCTGGAATAGTTTTAGTGGCTGGTGCCACTGGTGGTGTTGGGAGGAGAGGGGGGGATGTCTTGCAAAAGAAAGGGTTGCCCGTTAGAGTATTAGTAAGTTGCTTATATATGATCTATATATGAATTGATGTTGTTTCTTCTTTTGTTATGAATATTTATCATGCTTCTTACAGGTCAGAAATGAAGAGAAAGCAAGAAAAATGCTAGGTCCAGATGTTGACTTGGTTAGTTGAAATATTTCATTATTTTGCAGCGGTTCCACAAAATTCATTACAGGGTGGCAAATTGGGCGGGTATCTTTTAGTAGGAATAAAATTTTCGGGCTGGGTCAATATTGACCCACAATTCTTTTCATCTAAATATTTAATCTTGGATATAGAACATAACCCAGATTAACTTATTTGTACATAAATTGGTTAAGATTTCCAAATCTAGTTATAAAATCTTATTTTTATTTTCTTCCATCAAACTCTTTCAGGTTGTTGGAGATATCACTAAAGCAAGCACTCTACTTCCTGATTACTTTAAGGGAGTTAAGAAAGTGATTAATGCAGTTTCAGTCATTGTCGGTCCAAAAGAAGGAGATACTCCTGATCGGGCCAAATACAGTCAAGTATTTTTCCGACATTTGTTTACTTTGATTGAATATTTGGGTTAATGATACACACTGATGACCAGATTGTGTAATTTGCAGGGGATCAAGTTCTTTGAACCAGAGGTGAAGAGCTCTTTGCTTCTAACAACAAATCTTTGGAGTTGGATTATTGTTTCTTTAGGGAGCTTGAATTCACATTCATCTGATCAAATATTTTCTGATTGATGCAAGCAGATAAAGGGCGATTCACCTGAAATGGTGGAATATATTGGAATGCAAAATCTGATAAGGGCCTTAAAAGAAAGTCTTGGACTTAAAAGTGGAAAATTAGTCTTTGGATTTGAAGGTATTATGCAAGTGTGTGATATTTTTCAAATAGCTTTCCTTAATATCTAGAATAATGTGTTATATCTCTTACACTAAACTTTTTGTACTACTTTTGGGTAGTGCATAATAATAGCTTGTTTGACCATAAAGTGTCAAAGCAATTATCCTCAATGATTTGTTTCTTGAGGGTAATATTTCTTTTCTCCAGATGGTTCATCCAGAGACCTGCCTTGGGGCCCACTAGATGATGTTGTGATGGGAGGAGTTAGTGAAAGTCAGTTCCAAATAGTTGCCAATGGTGGTGAAACTGGTGGACCGACAGGTCTTTTTACAGGTTTGTTAGCGAAATTATACTTTTTGTGACCTCAAACTGCAGCTATTTAATATCAGGTTATTTCATTTTCATCGACTTATCGATCATCTTTCACAACCATAGTACTTATTGTTCATGAATGTATCAACTTTGGTTACACCCATAAAACCCTCAAACTAAAAAAAATGAATTTAGTTGATCTGTACTTGTTGTCAGGTTGAATGGTCTGTGGGTGAAAAGTTGTTCATCCTTTCTTCATTACCTGTTGTGCAGGTACTGTTTCTACCACAAACAATGGAGGTTTTACCAGTATCAGGACAAAGGTGACATATTTCCCACATCACAGTCATAATGAATTAAATGAATTTTATCATGGTTTCTTTTAAACCTTTCTTTGTTTCTAGAACTTTGATGTTGCAGAAAATCTGTCTGCATATGATGGTTTGGAGTTGCGCCTTAAAGGAGATGGGCGGCGGTATAAGCTTATTGTTCGCACTAGTCGTGATTGGGATACTGTGGGTTATACTGTAGGTTTTGATACCATCAAAGACCAATGGCAATCAGTAAGTGCTCAGTTTGACCCCAACCACCCCTGTTTCTATTGCTTAATCTTTTGCTTCTTTTGGTAATTCATCTGTGTAAATAATTGAAAATTTATAATATCAGGTACGATTACCGTTTTCTTCTTTAAGACCGATATTCCGGGCAAAAACAGTAGCAGATGCTCCGCCCTTTGACCCGAGTCAGATCATATCATTGCAGGCATGCTTCCATAACTAGTCATCCATGTTTCATTTTTATGTCAGATGATCTTTTTGATCCATATCAGTATCATCTTATTTTGCCAAAAAAGGTTTTTTTTCTGTGTTTTTGCTTATTCATTCTTTCCCAAAAACATGTGAAATTAAAACCCTTCCAGATAATGTTCAGCAAATTCGAATATGATGGCAAGTTGAATCCAACATTTGTAGAGGGGCCATTCCAGCTTCCGGTATCAAGCATACGCGCGTATATAGCAGAACCCATCCTTCCAAGGTATAACTGCATTTAACTTTTATGATGTTTGGATTGAATAGACGATTAGTTACTAACCCTGGTCCCTGGGCGGGCGGTTGGTTGGTTGATGGTTGCACAGATTCGTGCACGTGGGTTCAGCTGGTGTTACTAGACCTGAAAGACCTGGACTTGATCTAAGTAAACAACCTCCGGCTGTCAGATTGAACAAAGAGCTGGGATCTATTCTAACATACAAGTTGAAGGTATGATCTATTAATGTCAAGTATTCACATATACAGGTTTTCTTTGTGAAAAGTGAATATTTGTTTAGAACCTTTACTAGAAACCAACAAATAACCCATGATTGTTAACATGGATGGTTGGTTGATTTGTCCACAGGGGGAGGATTTGATAAGGGAAAGTGGGATTCCATATACGATAGTTAGGCCTTGTGCACTAACAGAGGAACCTGCGGGAGCAGATCTTATATTTGATCAAGGAGACAATATCACTGTATCTTTCTATAAACTCTCTCTTATATGTGTGTGTATACTCCGGACCTTTTAAAACAATAGTTTTCTTGGTATATCCGTTGATGGATTATGCAGGGAAAGATATCGAGAGAAGAGGTTGCTAAAATCTGTGTTGCTGCTCTCGAAAGTCCGTATGCATGTGACAAGACCTTTGAGGTTATATATCCTCCATCATCTTCAATTCTCATCCTATTTGACTTTTGTGGTCAACCATGCCATTTTCGAACTCCAATATTAACTTGATTTTTGCGTTACCTCAAGGTTAAAAACTTTTCTTACTGGCTGTGTTTTTGAAAAATTCAACTTGACACCTTTCTTCTTCTCTAATTCTCAGTAAACCCATATCATTTTTGGATCCGAAACATGCTAACTTTTACCAAAAGTCAAAAAGGATTACATGTTATGTGTTTTCATGTGTCAAAACCTCATATTATTCTGTAATTGGCTGCAGGTCAAATGTGTGCTTCCATTTAGTGAGCAATACACAGTAGATCCCGAAAACCCTCCACCTGAGAAAGACTACAATGAGTACTTCAAGACTTTAAAAGAAGGCATTACAGGGAAAGAATACTTGGAAAAAGCATATGCTGCAGTCTAAAAGACACCGTCTAATTGATAATACTGTATTTATCCCTACTCTGCATACACCATATACAAAGGAATACCTACATTGATGCTCTACGTTACCCTGTTAATTTTCGGGTGAAGGTATTGAGTTCTGTATCATAAAGTTTTAGAGCTTAACACGCGTAATGATTTGATATATGTGTGTTTCTAATCTACTAACCAAATATTTATTTAAGTTTGCCCGCGATCCTTGATCTATGCTCCTTACCTGTTCGTGTTGATATCGATCAAAGTTAATGGACTCATCAATCTATTAGTATATGATGACTGAGGTTATCTCCACAAGAATGTGTGTTATAACTTTAGTTTATAAACAGAAAAGTAAAGTGAATATTGTTAAATTGTTTGACTTGAGAAAGATTGATTCTTTTGTGAGCAAAGCACAAAGGATCAAGTTTTTATGCATGAGGGATGAGTAGGATCTCTTTGAATTGGGTTCCAGCAAAAGTTGCATGCATGTTACATATTTTTGAAATATGTAATAATTATAATAATATAAACAAGTGATATGTGATGCCAAATAGAGTTATTTATAAGTTTATATATTGTACTCTATGATTGTCAACAAGCATGTTAGGAAGACTAAAAGCAATCACAAATAAATAGACACAAGCCTCACAGTTAATCCTACAACTGGTGTTTATTATTAAAATGGCTGAAGCAAAACACAAATTTTATAAACCTATATAAAGCTTTTACATTAATGAATCTTGGTTGACTCTATAGAAAAATATTTCTAATAAAATATATTTGTAAAAGCATAGTCACACGAATGTGTAATTTATGCAGACAAATATATGATATCCGAATCTTTAGCAACTCTAACACATCTTTCGTATATTGTTAACTAATTATACAAGATAAATTGCTCAAATGATGTTTTTTTATAGTCTTTTTTCTGCCTAGTGTTTTTTATTCGTACAAAAGCTAAGTGAAACAACTTTACATGACTCGATGAGTAGATTTCTTTCAAATGTTTTAAACCAACTGTATCACAACTGAGTGTTTATATCCCGTGGTTACATAAACACAATAAAATGTCTCATTTGTTGGTGAGCTAATACTCCACTCTAGCTCAGCCGCACCACATGAGGTGTGAACCACTAAAAAGCAAGCTATTGCAATGAGCGACTAGAATAGTATGAAGCTAGGGAGCAATATTGTTGATAAAATAGAAGGTGTAGATAGTTGATAAGATAGAAGTTGTTAACCAAATGATACGATTAGTATAAGAAACTTGAAATGACAAGCCTGGATATCTGGCAAGAGAGTGATTAGTGTAAACAGTGTCCTAAATTATGGAATTACTCTTTACGACTAGTATTCGAGGAATCATAAAGTACTCCGTACAAAGCAAACAAGTCTTAGTGATGAGACGCCCATGCAAGGACCTCAATTCTCATTTGGAGGTCAAACTAAGGACCTTTGGAAGTCGAGGCTAGCTTGTTCTCATGGCCAACAAAAACAGTGTCATGAAGGATTTCATTGGTCTTATAATAGGATTGACTTTTTTTTTATGTTTAGGTCACATGAAGAGGCCCACCCAAGATCGTGTTGCTCCTTTATAAAGACAACATACTCTCTTAACGGCTAAGTGCCACTCTCTTATGAGTTATTCCAACTTGCTCATGATGTTGTGCTGGGAGGAAAAAATAAACAAGAGGTCCATCTCAACGATAGGAAAAAAACTTGTAACAAAATGATGACAGAGTATATTCTTGTTCCTAGTTGTCTTTTACAAGTCTAGAAAATTAAATCCTTAATATAAAATAGACCGATAGACAAAACTTCCACATGAGCCACCTCTTTACATGCCAAGATAAATGGGAATGAGCCGTATAATTGTAATAACCAGTATTTTTATTATGAAAGTACCCGAGATTGAAATTCTAAGTTATTGGATTATTCAAACAAATCATGCTTTATTGTTTAATGCTCTAAAGTTAATACATTTATAACTCAATAAGAACAATAAAACTCAATCATAAATTTTTAGATACTCAATTTTATGTTAATTAAGTACTCATTAAGTATTCAAAAGTAGAACTAAAAAACTTTTCTAAAAGTTCATCCATACTTCTTCTCTTAGTATGTATCAAACACAAGATTATAATCAAAAGATTGATTGTATTAGCTTAATGAACTAGAGTTTGAAGATATTAAAGAACATAGAGAATCAAGAACCCAAAATCAGACAAATTAATTAGGCATGGGCATCCATCCCCTGTTTCTTCATGAAATCTCATGATTATAATCGATGAATCTTGAATCGATGATGATGATGATGATGATGATGACTACACCCCCCCATACTTGCTTCTCTCTCTCTATATAGATTCCGTATAAATGGCATCATCTTTGCTTCATTACACTACACCTGCACCTACATCTACGGTTATTAACCTTCGAAGAAACGCTAATTTAGGGTCTAATTCCAACCCGAATTCGAATCCGAACCCGAATTCCTCTTCGTCCTCTTCGTGTTCACACGGGTTTTCTTGGGCTTTCTCCAACTGTTTTGGTAATTTCTCTGGTGTTTGATTGATGATTTCAAATGGGGTTTTTCTTTTTCGCTTTTGTTGTCATACTTTTGTTGCTCAAAAGGAAAGATGTTGCGAATCTTTTCGTGGGGATTGTTAAGGGTATTCGACTTTTCGTTAGATTTGTGTTGGATTTATGTTTTCCCCAAATAGTTTGATTGATTATCTTGTTAATGTGTCAATCAATCGATGGTGAATGTGAATCATCTCACAGCTTTAATTGATGACTTTTGAGAGATGATTTGGGAAATTCTTTTATTCAAATCCTATGTGATGTGTTTATGTTTGCCCCAATTGATAGGAGAAAACATCAGTTCATAGATGGAATTGATAGGTGAAGGTGTAACATGATTAACACATCGTATGATTTCAGTTAAAAAAGAGATTATATCAGTAATATTTGAGTTTTCTGTAACTTGGTTTCTTGATTGTAATTGTGGGTTTGAATTTCTGTAGGCTTAAACGGCATTTGGAAACATCAAAGCCTTAGAGCTCAAGCTATGAGCACAGCTCAAACTAAGGGGAGTTTTACATCACCAAGGTGTGCAAATGGGGTGAAAGATGAAGAACCAGATCATCTTCTTGTTCTTGTTCATGGTATCTATGCAAGGTAATGTACAAACGTTATCTTGAATCATCAAAATTCATTTGCTTGTTGTAATAGGTCGTATGTCAATCATCTTACTTGTAACTCATAGCGATTTATTATAACGGTAGCTATCTAAATCTTTAAATAATATGATTTTAGGAGGCTTTATACATTGAAATATGAATTTAGACTTTGGATGCCTTTTAAAGTGTTCTGCCCGTTTTACTTTTTGCAAAAGTTTTTTGATTTGAGCAGTTTGAGTAAAAAAACAAGACAGAAATTGACCCTTTCGTAAGTAAATAGGTCAAAAGTCACAACGGCCACCTTTATGTTTCCTTTAAGACTTTTTTACTTATAACACATTAAAACAGTTCCAGTTCTTGCCAATGCAGTATCGTATTAGTGGTATGGCTCTTCTAGACAAGGTCTAAGTACTAGTATTTGATTATTCATAGCCATACCCAGTATATCCCGTCCATAGTAGGGCTATCGACAGGGTCTGGGGAGTGTAGAATGTAGACAAGTCTTACCTCTGGATCCCAGAGGATAGAAAGGCTGTTTCGGTGAGACCCTCGGCTCTAGCGCTCACAATAGGATCAAAAGACCCGTAGAACGCGAATTTGATTATTGTCTTCTGGAATTTGTTACAACTTGGGGAGTAGTTTAGTTTTCTTGTATAATACTTTTCCTACAAGTATCAGGATTTAGTATAGTATCTAAGGGTCATTGGGATTGTAGCTTCCTTTATGCTGAATTTGGTAAAGTGATTTGATATCATAGGGAGAGTTTTTTTCTCTCTCGAAAGTTAAGTGGACCATGGGAGAGTTGGTCTATCTCTTGAAAATAGATTAGTATCTTTCTTTATTCGGTTTCATTAAATACATTGGTTGTGTTTGTTCTGTTTGTTTGAGCTATCATTGGTACGTATAAGTTACATGTAATCTGGATTCTGGACCTGCCACCTTTTGGTCCAGTGATACTGCGTGTACTTTGGGATATTGATATACATATAGTATTGTAAAAAAGATGATTTTGAATCTAACGTGGGCTGTTAAACAAGATATTGTGTGTTAGCTTTTGGTTTCATGTTTTTGTATTGACATGAATAGTACTGTAAATCACTGTATGCAGTCCCAGTGACTGGAGATACGTAGAATCAGAGCTCAAAAGACGGTTGGGGAGAAACTTTTTCCTATACGGTATGACTTCCAATACTCATTTCTTTCAGTTATGATCACCACTTATTTATTTCCTTCTTTTCTTTTGAAGAATTACACATAGTAGTAATATTCTGAACAAAAAGGGAAACACAACAACTGAGAGTTTATCTTCAATCGTGTTTATTGTTTTGTTTTTATCTTAAAAGTATGAGGTAGTAATGTTGGTTGGTAGTCTACCCAACGCATAGTTGAAATTGCTATAACAATAAACTGCTTAGCTAGTTACTAATATGGAAAATAACACATTTTCACCTCATTTCTTATTTGGGCGTTGGGCTTTAAAATTATCACTAATGTCATGCTTTTGAAAATTGATTTTTAGGTAATTTTGGTGGATGGCATGGCAAATGTTTTTAAATCTATAATGTTCTTCAAAGTTTGATGGCTTTAGTAATAATTTTTAAAACTCATGTAACCAAACTAGAAATGAGGTAAAAGTGCATTATATATATGTTAAGTTTTATCCCATTAGTTGTTTGATATTTAACATGCGTGCAGCAAGTTCTTCTAACACCTATTCTAAAACCTTTGCTGGAATTGACGGGGCTGGAAAACGATTAGCGGATGAAGTAAGTATCCAAATATGTGTGATGGCAAATCTTTGTCACGATCTTATTGTATTATGTATCATGTAGGATTCTTGGTCATGAACAAGAAAGTTCCAAGAAAAGATTTTATTTGCAAATACACCACAAGTCTAGCATACAGTAGTATGCATCTAGGCATCCATACCATCTATCAAACGGTTTTATATAACTTCTATTTACCCAACTTTTTGCAATTGGGCACTTTTCAACACTTCCCATTGATGTCATCTTCAGTAACTTAACATAACACCCATCCCAAATATAGGGCGTAAGTCGACATAGCCCGAGAAAGCTCGAGCTAGCTAATTTTACTTGATTAAAGTCGAGGTTGGCTCTTGAGTAAATTTAGAGGATTGAGATTGGCTTAGGCTCAACTCATTTGTTATACATATGTTTCATTACTATATCTATAATCTATATATAATTATATATATAGGTCAAATGAGAACTACTATTTTTTGTGAGAACTCTGTTCTCACAGTTCTCACAAAATTATAAGTTGTCATTTGTTTTGTATGAGAACTGATGTAAACAAGAATTCTCAGAGTTCTCAAGATAACACTTCCAAAT
The DNA here is from genome assembly GCA_018326385.1 of Flaveria bidentis. Lineage (NCBI taxonomy): Eukaryota > Viridiplantae > Streptophyta > Magnoliopsida > Asterales > Asteraceae > Flaveria > Flaveria bidentis. The sequence continues at coordinate 12,704 of BJCM01084071.1, forward strand.
CAACCTTTTTCGTCACTCATATGCTCACCTCACTCAATATGTAATTAGTTATAATTCATAATAATATTTGTTATTCTATATTTGTTGTAACTTTGCATTTAATTACTTCTTCTATGTAATTATATATTATATTACATATACATTATTATATGTAGCTAAATAACAGGCTGGTGTAAGCTTGCGAACCTAATCAAGCTCAATATATGAAGCTCGAGCTCGAGCTCATTTGTTAAACAACTTCCAAGTTGGGTTCAAGCTAGGCTCGAGCTTGTTTTAGCTTGGCTATTATCAGGGCTTTTAACAACTTGGCTTGAGTTGCTCTGCTCACTTACACTCTACTCAAATACACATACACACATGTATCCACATGATCATGTACGCCTACATCTGTCTGCTGCACACCCTCATCCTTCCCACCCCCTCTCTGCCAGGGAACTACATACCGAGTCTTCAATTGTCTTTACTTGTAAATAGACATATACATACAAAGATAGCACTGGAGAGAGAGGGTTTTAATTGACATTGTTTAATCATACATACAGGTGAAGCAAGTTGTGAAGAGTAGAGAGGGCCTTAAGAGGATATCATTTTTAGCCCATTCACTTGGTGGTCTGATTGCAAGATATGCAGTTGGTGTTCTTTACACCCGTATTGATGATAAAGCAGCTGGTCAGATTGCCGGGTTGGAGGCTATTAGTTTTATAACCTTAGCAACACCGCATCTCGGAGTTAGAGGGAACAAGCAGGTTTTGTTTTCTTCTCACTCGAATTTAGTTCAATCCATTGTAACACTGCAAATTTATTAAATTATGATCTGATAACAAAGCTCGTGTGTGTGTATTGTAAAATGATTATGAAGTGATGTTTAATAAGGTTTCTTCATGATTCAGCTTCCATTTCTTCTGGGTGTTCCCATGTTGGAAAAAATTGCTGCTCCAATGGCTCCCATCTTTGTTGGACGAACGGGTAGTCAGCTGTTTCTCACCGATGGTAAACCCGACAGACCACCTTTGCTTTTGAGAATGACAACAGATTGTGAAGAAGCCTATTTTATGTAAGACTAAGAAACTAAATAAGCATGTAAATCTTCAGCCTCAACAGATCAATCGCCACAGAAGAAAATAATAAAATGCTTATTTACTATCTTCTTGTATTGCAGATCTGCTCTCGGTGCATTCAAATATCGTATATTGTATGCCAATGTCTCCTATGATCGTATCCTACTTGCATTTAATTTGTTGCTCTCCATGTTTATGTTTTTGTTTTCGTTTCAACTTAGCATTTAGATATGGTTGGTCGTCGTACATCCTCAATCAGAAGGGAGTGTGAACTCGTTAAGGTACAATACTATAATTTACCCAAAATATGTGTGTATAGGGGCATGTTCATACAGAAGTCGCATGAGCACTTATTCTTGGTGCTTTAAACATATAGTGGGAGAGAAAGAGAGGCGGTTATGTGGTTACATAATCACATTATGTTTCTCAGTTAAAACAATTGCTGCAAGTGTTTATACGAATCTCGCGGTTCTCTGCTTAAATTCATACTGTATTGAACGGTTTTCTCTTTCTCTATATATGTGTGTGTATATATCGTTTGGTATCAATATGAATATAATTATGATGCTTAATTGGCAGCCCCCTTTCAAATCGTTGGATGGTTATAAACACGTTGTAGATGTGGAGTACTGCCCGCCCATACCATCCACGGGCTCCAGCTTTCCTCCAGAAGCAGCAAGAGCAAAAGAAGCAGCCCAAAATGTACCAACTACCCAAAATACCCTCGAATATCACGAAATCATGGAAGGTAGTGAGTGAACCAAGGCTCTATGACTCGTAAACATTATAGTTTAAGTTGTCTTGTTGCTAAACAAGCCTCCGTTTGTTGTTGGTTATAGAGGAAATGATTCGTGGGTTACAACAGTTGGGATGGAAAAAAGTTGATGTCAGTTTCCACAACTCGTTTTGGCCATTCTTCGCTCATAACAACATTCATGTATAGTTTCTTTATGCGGGTTCTGTGTCTTTTTTTCTTTTTGTGTGTCAAAGAACGAATTTTTAACCTCGTATTTGCGCCATTTTCAGGTTAAAGATGAATGGTTCCATAAAGCTGGAGCTGGAGTAGTTGCTCATGTTGCTGACACCATTAATCAGCAAGAAAAGCAACACCAAACTTCTTCACTCATCTCTGCTAGTTTGTAGTTATGGTATGTGCTTCAAATGATCACAGACTTGGACCATTATACTAACCACATTTATGCATATATGTATGCATCATGTATACACATATACGAGAACACGTATGTATATGCGCACACACATGAACGGATTGCGCCTGGCAAGTTAAGTAAGTAATTAAATAAAGCTATAGGTTTAATCTTCGGCAAAACACATTTGATGTTTGTTTGTTGTGCGTTTGTTTGTATAAATGTAGAGAAAAATAATTTAAAGGAATATGTTTTAATATTTTTGACTATGAAATTTGGGTGTTTGGTATGAAAATGATGGGTTTTCGAGAGCAGTTTGTTTATAGGATAGATGTAAAGTTTGTCATTGTCCCTATTACTCTACTATTTTTTGAATGACAAAAGTATTTTTATTAATATAACCACTACCAAGATGCTAGGGCGATCTAAACGATTTTACACCATAAGTCGTGAATGCTTTTAATTGCCTTTACCAAATCCTTTTTAATATTTCTTTATTTTTTTCAAGAAACGATATAATATAAGGGCTCTTACATATTTTCAAAAAACAGACCGTGAATGCTCTTAATTGCCTTTACCAAATCCTTTCTAATATTTCTTTAATTTTTTATATTTGGTTTATTGTATCTCTATTATTTTATTTTAATTTATTTTCATCTATTTTACTAATTTATATGCAACATTTTTCTAAAACAATTGCAATATATAGCAATGAGCGAGATATATTTGAACCATCATTAACTAGCTAGCCAAGTAGGTACACATTAATTGAAATTTGAACTCTTATTAACTAGCCTTTATTACTCGTTTTTATCACTCACCTACCACCAAGTAAAACTCACGTTTTTAAACATTTTTAAAATATCTATAGAAATTTTAAAATACCATTCATAATCGTTGATGCAAATTAAAACTAGCTTTAAAACTGTGCTATTGGTCTTTTGTTTCAATGACATTGGGATGAAAGATACAACTCAGGGGTTTATCAATTTTGCGGGTTTTCTCTAGATTAGGTGAAACATGGTTGTGTGCCTGATATACGAGCCGTTTTTGAAAACGTGCCAGACAATCGACTTTAACCGTTAAAAAAAAGAAGCTTTCAAACTGATTTTAAAACATCTTCCATCTTAGAGTGAAGCATTTGGACAAGCGATTGTAATTTTCTAATTTTAAACAAAAGCAATAATCTTTTATATGATTATTCGTTGTTTAGTGTTAGTGTGATGTCACTTTTGTATATAACAATACTTTTTAACTATAGATATGTTGTTTTTTTAACAATTATCTTATTTAAATCATACGATAAACACTTTTTACTTTACATATCCACTATTGAAGTCACATCGATAATAGATATATTATTTCATTAGTTGAATTTTAATACATGTGCATACTCACATGAATGAACAATAATACTAATTTTAATACATGTGCATACTCACACGAATGAATAGTAACAAAGTTTTAAATGCAAGAATCACAATATATCTTTAAAATCATCAAAAAAGATTGGTGATAATAGAATTTAAGGCCTCGTCAGCAATGATCTTATACATCCTTTCAGATGGATGAACTGCGTCCCAAAATAAATACCTGTCGCGATCAGCACACGCATCCAAGCCTTTACAAGTAATACCATATTCAAACATTCCCGTTCCACAACACCCCTTTGAAGTATCCACAAACCCTGTACATGATATTGTTCCAACCAAATTTTGAGTGAAAATATTGTTATATAAAACATATCAAAAAAGCTCAAGAAAATGATCACGAACCGTATTTTTTAGGGTTTTGAATCGCGCTTGTAACGAGACCAAAAGTGTCAACATAGCCTGTTTTCATCCCTAGTGTTGTTCTTATTGTAAGCAATGTCTTTTTAATCTTTGAATTGAATGAAATAGCTACATTGTTGTATTCATCATCACATTTGGTTGTACCCTTTAATGTCTTGACCAAAGGCATGCATCCAAAAGGTACAACCCCAACAACCACCAATCTTCTTGCTCCTAGTGAATGCATTTTCTACACCAATACACCAATTTATATTCAACATATGCAATAAATGAAGAAAATAAATAATCTATTGTTTATCTATTTGAGAAAATCACTAAAGTAGTTATGTTTTGATGTCTTATACATTTATAGTCATGACATGACTAGTATATATGTGAAGATTTTCCTACATATGTGTCAGATCTCTAGAGATTTGAAAAAAAAAACCTATTTTTAATGATTTTATATATCTGTTATCAATGAAAAGCGAGTACTATACCTTGATGTAACCATGAAGAAGAGAGATCAAGTAGTCCCCATATTGTTCGACGGTGTATTGGTCATGTCGTGTGGGCTCGACATAATAGTCTTGAAGAAAGTCGTTTGTTCCCATGCTCAACACAAACACGGCATGCTGGATAGATTCTTCGGCCTTCTTCACTCCTACCTTCTGGCTAAAGTTTCTTTTGTAATGCGCAAAATGCTTAAATTGATGCGACAACGATAACACATTCTTCGTATAAACAAAAAAAACATCAAGGCAATATGTGTTGTAATGCTTGATCAATAATAGATGATAACACATTGTGTGAGGGTAAGGACACATACCGAAACTTCAGCAGTAAGGTTATCATAGCCCGAACCACTCGAAGCAAAACTAACACCGTGGGAAAGATCAAAGGGCATCGCTGATCCGAACTCGAGATACGGTTGAATATCGTTCGTGTAACCCAATGCTTCAGCTGTTAAAGAATGATAAGTGTCAATATGCTCAAAATCATTAACTGTTAGAACTTAGATTGTAATTTATATAGTTTATTTATGGATCAATTACATATATACCCTTGTAAGCATTTCTTAAATGCATATATACTCAAACAAAAACTTTAGTTGCATATAAACCCAATTAATTGTAATGACAATATTACTCTTTCAAAATAATTAATAAGAACTTACACATGGGTATATATGCTATTAAAGAATTTTAAAAAGGGTAATATGCTTTTAATTTATTTGTTATTTATAAGGTTGGTAAGGGAAAATTTACCAATTATAAAGTTTTAGTAAAAATAAGAGCAAATTAGTTATTATATAAACTATTTTTAATAAAAATAAGTAAATTTGTCAATTAATAGGTTTTGTAAAAAGATATACACATTAAAAAATTTTATTTGAGTATATATGCAATTAGAAAGTTTTTGAGGGGAAAATAGGGAAAGTAACATAGGATACAAGTTAGCATTTCTATGCAACAAAAATCAATGCAATGCCTTCTAGTTTTTTTTTTCAATTAATGCAACATTCCTCAAACCACGAAATCATAAAATAACAAGAAAGTAACTTTCTTATTTAAATGAGATAAAAAAGAAAGATATATATTTAATCTAATTAAAATATTACCTTTTATTATAAAGTAAATATTCTTAATTATTTCCGTTAGTTTATTTTAAAAATACATTTTTGCCCTCACATTCTATGTGTATTTCTCCTTACGAATAGAAAACACAGAATGTAGAATCAGAGTTAAATTATTATTGGTAAGTGTATCTTCTTAAAAAAAGAAGAAGCAGTGTTATAAATTTATATTTATATAATCCATATAAGTAAATCCTGCAAAATAATTAACAAACAAATTAAAGACCGTAGGTTCATGTAGACACACAATCATATATTAATCCGGTGATTACTTTTAATATAAGATTCAAGTATATGTGACTAATAGAAGTAGATTATGAAGTATTATAAATATTTTTGTAAGAATGTACATAAAAACAATTGCTATCAACTTAATTATCAATTAATAGCATATTTGATATTTATAGCAAGTTTTCTTTCCTCTTTTAGGACCAAAACAGTTGTTATGTTTAATTTATTGAGTTTATATAAATGTTAGCAGATCATTAATTAATGTAACGGTGTTGTGACACCAAATCTTAATCAAGCAAAAACTTTAAGCACCTTTAGGTATTTAAGCTCAAATGCTTGTAAAACATGAAAACAACTTTAGTTAATTGTACCTATGAAATCAGTGGCAAGTCTTCCATTACTAAACCTTCCGGTGGGCTGACCGCCGTAGAAGTCCACCCCGTACGGCGGAAAGTTACTCTTAGCATCCGTCTTAAGCCGGTTGTTATTCCCCGGGTCGACACTTGAGTCACCGAACACGAACAAGCCCGTTAAGTTATGCACTCTTGCAATACGCCTTAGTTGAGAAACTGCAATGGCGTCTGCTTGCGCAAGTAAAATGACAAGAACAAACATTACCACCACGGTCACCCATTTGAACCTCATATGAAGAGCACACATATTAATTTTGTTTGTAGTTATTGCAAATGGAGACTCTTTTTGAATTTAGAGTTGATGGAAATGAACAAGGCTTGTATGTCATAAATAGGCTATCAAATATTCAAATTTGGTGGTCAATTATTGATGTTTGGTTTGCAATATTAACATTTATGTTGGTTTTATCTGTTTGGTGGTGGTGGACATTTAATAGCTTTGGTGCAGATATCTACTATTAATTTCGTTTTCTGTTGTAATTATCGTTCTATTTTTTCTGATCAATAATACATCAATGATTCTTAAGTTAAGTGATTAAAATAACATACCTATAACGTATAAATATCAAAAGGTTATGGGTTCAAATCTTACTCAGATCAAAATAATTAGTCGAGTTGAGCCAGAAGATTTTTTTCGCATTGAGTTTCCGCACAAACTATAGGGCTAAAAGAGTCGTAGCCGTGTCAACCTAACGGATTCAGGGTTAACCCCTTTAACTCATCTATTTCTTTTAGTTTCTAATATGTTTTTAGATAATAGTTTGAACTATCTATGTATTTTATGCCAAACTTTAAATTTTAAAAATAAATAATTTAAAGATAATTTATAAAGTAATATGTAAATTTAGAATTTTAATGAATTAATAATACGCAAAAAAATTAAATAAAGTTTTTCTCAAGGTTTAAACCATTTGTATTCATCTCAACTGTCATATACATATGCAAAATGTTATAATTTGTGTCTCGTTCGACCAGTCAACCAACGAACACAACCCATAGAGATTTTTTTGCCACCTTTTAAGTTTGTAAATCAGTCACAATTAGCATTTGTAAATGAAAAGACGGTTATATACCTAATTTTCTAGTAGTAATTTTTTTTTCTCTCAACTGTTATTTGAATATAAAGTTCATACTATAAAGGTATTTTATGTTTGGATACTTGGGGAATAAATATCGTGAAAAGATTACGCCTCTAATTCCGCTAGTATAGTATGAATGTGTAGTATATTTCTCCACGTCGTGATATATAGATACAGTTTCAACTTGTTTTTGAAAGGTCGATTTCAAATTACAAGTTGGTTTAAGAGTTTGATTATAAGAAGATTGTGTTTATTGGGCTGCAAACGAACTGAAACGTTCAGCGAACAATTCGTGAACCGTTCGGGGGAAAGTTCGTTTATGTTCGTTCGTTTAGTAAATGAACGAACACGAACAAGAAAATTGTGTTCGTTTAGTTAAACAAATGAAGATGAACACAAGATGTGTTCGTTCATTTATGTTCGTGAACATTCGATAATGTGTTCGTTTATGTTTGTTAATGTTCATTCGTGAACGATCAATAATGTGTTTGTTTATGTTCGATAAGGTGTTTGTTTATATTCTTAATTTTTATGTAAGTTATTTTTTATGACTATTATATCAAGTATTTTTTGATATTTATGTTAAGTACTTATTTAGTTTTGATTGATTTTATGTAATGTTTGTAAAAAAAATGTAAATATTATTCTAGAATAAATTTATAATCATTTTTATTCGTTTGTGTTCATGAGCTTCTTTGTGTTCGTTATGTTCATTTGTGTTCGGTAAGTGTTCGTGAACAGTTCATAAACATATTCATTTTCCTAATTAAAGAAACACGGACAAGAAATCTCGTTCGGTAAGTGTTCGTGAACACTTAATGAACAAGTTTATTTTTTAACGAACGAATGGACATATTTTTCCAACGCTAACTAAATCACTGACGGGTCACCCGCCCACCTGGTCATCTCAAATACTCGAATACAAAACCTTGAGGCACTAGGTTTGCACGTTCCCGAAGGAAAGTTCGTACATCAGTACCGAACCTGATATGACAATCATTGTATGAAACTCTGGTGTAACTTGAAACCCACTTTTATATCAAAAGGGATTTAAAGCCAAAATATTTTCCTATATTAATAAGGTATAGAAACACCTCATCTCAAGCATTTTGAGTTGAAAATCATTAGTAATAAGTGTGAACATATAAGCTTGAAAAATTATTGAATAGTAGGCTGGTAAAGTAGTTGCATTCAAGCATGCTATTAATTTTGTTGCACGTACATGTGCCGATGGTCCTCATTTCCCCACCTGTCTACAAGATCATACAACTTCCTTTTGAAAATTAAAATACTTTTTCTAAAGTTGAAACACAAATTTATGACTATTTTTTAACTTCAATTTATGAAACTATTTTTTAACTTAAGTTAAAATACTTATCGTTAATAACTTTTATTTCTTTAAATTTAACTTAAATTTATGAAACGTTGTTATTACTTAGTGATTTTTCCTCTTTATTATTAGCTATTAATTCAAGTTAATCATAAAAGGATAATCACCCAAATGAGAACTCGTAATTATATATTTTCTATTTAGGTCACTTAACTTAGAAAAACTTTTGAAAAATTAATAAGAAATATTTCATAAGATGTAATACCTAATAAAAATTAGTGACTTTAAAGAAAAGAGACTTAAAGTAAATATAATGAATCAACTAAAAAAATTTCACTACTGTGAGGAGATACCATTAAACAAAATAGAGATTCATTCACATTAAAATCTATAGCTATCATTCTATTACTTTTTTTATTGAACGGCCAAGCAAAAGAAACTTGAATCAAAATTTCAACCACCATCAAGATGTTAGGACACAAGTATACATTTATATCTAACCTACTCATTTTTATACAATTAGATTTTCTTCTACTGCTCTTAAAAACTCTTCCATTTAATTTTTCTGGTTATAATAAAACTGTAACTAAAAATGACATATGTCACCACTACATTCATTTTTATTATTTTTTTCCGCTTCTCTTTCATATTAATTATTACATTAATTACTATTAATTTTATTTACTTTTTTACATTAAAAAGGATTTTAATAAACTAAGCAAGAAATATTTTTATTAATGTTATTTTAAAGAAACAAATTTTTATAACTTTTTTTAAAACATCAAACTTTTTAATACTAAATATTTAAAGTTAGTGGTTATAAAAAGTAAAAACTTTAAAAATAAAAAAAAATTAAAACTCGAAGCTGTAGTAAGGAAATTTTTTAAAATGATGATTTTTAAAACGGTTTGTTTTGAAGAAAAATATTTAATTTATTTTTTGAAAATACAAAAAAAAAATTAAAAAGTTAATATTATTGTTTATCACTTATAGTGCTTACTCATATGTGATTTTAATTGTATCTTATTAATAATATCATTTGTAATTAATAAAATTTTATTTTGTTTAAATATTTTATAAACTCAAGCTGTGTAATACATGAATTTATTAAAGCTAGTATAATATATTTTCTTTATCGGCCTTGAATTTCTTACCTAAGTTGTCGCCGCAACTTTCAAAACAAATTTATGTGTCATCTGATCACGTAGAGACTTTTGAAGTTCTATTGAATGATTACTCCAAGAAAATAATCTAAATATTATGATAGATTTATAAATGGAGATTTTGTTTGGCTAATAAAATTATTTTTAAAAATGGTCGAGGATATAACGCTTATTGTTTTTTTATTATTTATGTACTTCTTTTAATATTTTTTTGGTTATTTAATTTTAGTGTATTTTATTTTTAATATTGGACTTTTCGGTAAAAAATGAGGTGCCTCATCCATCCTAACCAGGATCGATTCGGTTATTTTGTCACGCAAGACGAAGTTAAAACACGGGTCATTCTTTCAAATTTAATCGTTATATACAGTTATCGATCAAATGTTTTTTATGCATCGACACAAAAAGACTTATAAAAATAGGATTAAATCATGTACATAAAAAGATAACCTTAAAATCTTTTTGTTGGTGTAGTTTTCATCTAATCTCCATCATATGTATATATATTCACATGATTGAACCATGTACATAAAAAGAATTAAACTTAATATCTTTTTGTCATCTAATCTCCATCATATGTATGTATATATATATTCACATGATTGAACCATGTACATAAAAAGTTAACCTTAAAATCTTTTTGTTGGTGTAGTTTTCATCTAATCTCCATCATATGTATATATATTCACATGATTGAACCATGTACATAAAAAGTTAACCTTAAAATCTTTTTGTTGGTGTAGTTTTCATCTAATCTCCATCATATGTATATATATTCACATGATTGAACCATGTACATAAAAAGTTAACCTTAAAATCTTTTTGTTGGTGTAGTTTTCATCTAATCTCCATCATATGTGTATATATTCACATGATTGGACCATGTACATTAAAGGTTAACCTTAAAATCTTTTTGTTGGTGTAGTTTTCATCTAATCTCCATCATATGTATATACATTCACATAATTTTTGTCACTGATAATATTGTTTCTTTTTTTTAATTGCAAAACCCTATTTTGAGGCTCCCTATGGTACTATTTGTTTTTTCTGCAGGAAAACGTCTGCAGTCTGCGAATCACATCTGCAGCAGAAGAGGTGGACCAAATGTTTGCAGTCTGCAAGAAAAAAAACTGTTTGTTTTTTTAACATCTGCAGAATGTTGAAATATTCAAATTTGCAATTGTTTCAAGTTTCTTGAATCTTTGATTGAAACATACGTATACCCTTTGTGGTAGATCAATTTTTATTTTTTTGATTTTCCCACCCAAAATGTCAACAGCCCTTAATCCAAAATGTCAACAGCTCTGAATCGAGTCACGCCCTTTTGCATACGAAAACTCATATTGGTCATGAGATTGCAGTCGATGTGCAAAGATTGATTGGTGCGGGGCCGAAGGGGGTAGGGGGTTGCAAGAGTGGGGAGGTGGCGGTGGGACACGACGGTAGCGGCGGTCTTCGGAGTTGCAGCGGTGGACGGTGGGGCTGCGGCGGTGGACAGTGGTAGTATTGGTGAGTGGGGGCGGTGGGTAGAGTGGGGAGGTGGTGTTAGGGTTCAAATGAAAGAAGAAAGGGAGAAGAGGTTGTGAAGAGTTCAGAAGACCTTGTTCCACATTTTCTCCGTGCAGACGTCAGGAAGACGTTTTTTAATGAAACGTCTTTTAGAAAACAAACACCCTGCAAAGTAGATCATCTTCCTGTGTCTGTGTGCGCGCAGATGAAGAGATGAGGAAGTGATTTTTTCAAAAAAACAAACACCCCTATGTTTGGCTTTTAACCTATGATATAATGACAATAAATTATACACGTGAGTGACGAGTTAATTTGATTTAAAGGTCATGTTCAATTATGATGTGTGTATTAATTGTACGTAAAGTCTTGCCATTATATAAGAAAAGTGATGTGTAACAATGTAGCACCCTAAAGAAAAAGAAAGTTACTTTTAAATATGATATGTACTTGATTTATAAAAGTAGTGAATTATGTGAATTTTATATATGTATATGTATATTGAAAAATGTGCTCAACTAAACAGTGATTTAATGACACTAGGTACAACTTAGGAAGTAGTTGGTACAAGCATGTTGTAAAAAACTTGAAATCAAACTTGGATAATCTGAGAGTCGTGAAGATCACTTTCTGATCGAAATTATTCGGTGGTTCACCCGAATAAATCAATCGGATACAACTCAGACGAGATCATGAATTCGTATGTTGTGTTGAGTGAATTATCTTGAACCAGAAGAAGAATAAGAATTCGAGAATGAACCTATGACCAACAACTTCATCTCATTCGGTTTTGGAGGAAAAAAACGGGAAAAACTACCATTTGACAGTTTCATCAAATGTGTTTTTATTTTAAAGAACCATTAAAATTACGTATTTTCCACTCGAATTTCACATGTGAAATTCTGAAAAATCGATTCGAAATGCAATTTTTAATGAAGTCATTTTTACCAAAATAAAAAATTTCCAAACTGACATGTCAGCTCGACCCCAGCCAGGGGCTCTGCCCCTTAGACCCCGCCAGGGGCGATGCCCCCAGACCCCCGCCAAGGGGGCATTGCCCCCTTGGAACCCCCATTGCTTAGAGGCTTTGCCCCTAAAAAGGTTTTCATTATTGAAGATCATAATACACTCATACAAGCGTGTACTCCGCACCTCCTAACTTGTTTGATGGATATTATGATCACATTGTTTATTAGTCAATCCAATTACACTAAAATATCTAACACATGACCTGCAAGGTAAGGTGTTTTTCACTCATTTTCAGATTCTATGTGCATATAGAAAAGAAGAGTTTCTAAACAAAAGAGTTGTTAGGTGAGTTGTTTGTTGCTCACCCACATGGGTTTGATATAATTACGATATTGTTAGGTATTTAAGTGTAATTGGATTAATTAGTTGACAAATATGATTAAAATATTCATTAAACAAGTAGGTGTGCATTCACTCTTGTTTGAGTTTGTTGTGATATTTGTTATTAAAAGTTCATATTTTTTTGGAGGCAAAGCCCCTAAGCAATTCGATTTTAAGGGGGCAATATCCCTGGTAGCGGGGCCTAATCAACTCATCTTATGCGCCTTTTAAGTAATTCTAGTTCAAGGACTCCATTCCAGTCACTTTATGGCCTGGTATCGAAGGCGACGGGAATACTACATGTTGAATGATGCTAATGAAACCAAAAGCTCGGGCGGCACTCTTTCTTGCGTGCTCAGAGGAATTCCAACTTACAACTATACTTTGTCTTTCACACTCCATAGCTCTAGCTCTAAGATGAGGATTTGGTTATTAACCCGATGAGGTGCCTGTGAACGGAGTCCCTACGACTTATTCTTTCATGGAGTTGGAGTTAGGGATCAGATACGATGGCTTCTTCATGTTCCTCTAATGGGCAGCCGATAACAAATGATGTCTGACTATAGGTTCTATGTCCACCAAAAGCAGCGCTAAACCGCCCACGAAAACAAAGGAAGAGCAAGGCACATCTGTTACAGGAAGAAGGGAATTTAAAGACATAGTGAAACATGTCTTTATTATAAATGAGAATATAAAGGATCAAATTCTCGGGCTAAAAGGGTTGATCCCTTGACTGGGTCGTGATTGAAATCTTTTCTTTTAGTAAATATTATTTTATTAAAATATATCAAAATTTGATTTTTCTAAAATTTCACATATGAAATTCAAAATAAATATTGCTCAAAATGAATTCATGCACATTTAGTCATCTCTTTTCTTCGGTAGTTAGTTCCATCCCTGCGAGAAAAAAATGAATTCCTACACATTTAGTCATCTCTTTTCTTCTTCAGGTTTGCCGGTTTGTCTCATCCGTACAAGAAAAACGAATACATGCACATTTAGTCATCTCTTTTCTTCTTCTTGTTTTGTAACATCTTATATTTTTGGTTTAATAAAAAGCTTGCATCATTAAATTCTTGTAAGGACCTTTGTGTACATTTATAAAACTTATGGTTATCCATGTTTATTTCTTAGTTATCATTTAAATTATGTAAGTTTAAACTATTAAATTGTATAATGATAATGATAATAATAATAATAATAATAATAATAATAATAAATAATAATAATAATAACAATAATAATAATAATTTGTAAAAATTATTGAAGTTAAAAGATGTTTATAATTTGGATTTAAGAAGTCAAGGGAGTCTTATTGTCAATTTAGAAACTTTAAAAATAAAGTTTAAGCATAAAATAATAAAGATTGAAATCTACAGGGACCATTTGTGTAATTTATTAAAAACCAAAACAATCTCTCTCCCTTTTCCCATTTTTCCGGTGAGTCTCCGGCCAAATCGCCGGCGACTCTCCGGCCACTTTAAAACTTCGAAAACCGACGTTTTTAACCCCAAAAAACCGATCCTAATCGTTTCATTTACATGTTTCGAACTTCAATTCATGGTTTAATTGCGTTTAAACCATCGGTTATTACTCGAATCATCGAGTAACCGAAACCATTAAACGCAAAGAGTCGTTCGAACGTTTAAGGCTAATAACAATCAAATTAACTCAACCTCATCGAACATTTATCTAATACTAAATCATTGCAACTCTCAATTTCTCCTGGAACAAACACAGTCAGAGAATTCGATTAGCATCTTCGTCGCGACCTACTTTTCACTCGTTGACCACATTCCAAGCCTGATAACCATCAATTGATAGAGGGCTTTGCATCAAGAACCTCATTCGAAGCTGTCCTCGAGCTTAATTCGATCATCATTAGTGTTTGTCCATCGTGTTGATTCAATACAAACCGCGACTTGTTCTTCATTCTGTTTATTTTCAATCCATCCTCAAACGGGTAATTATGTTAGGCTTAATACTCGAGCAATCATGGAAAATAAAAGCCCCATGATTATGGATGTTAACTGAATCGAATTGCACTTCAATTTGAATTCACCCAAATTCTAGGGTTCTTGATTTGGGGGAATTCATTGAGTTTGTGTTCTTAACATTTAAAAACCAAAACTAAACCAAGGCCAAGGCCCTGGTTCACTGGTTAAAGCACTCTTCCCTAACATGAGGTATCGGGTTCGAAGCCGGGCACCCTCATGTTTTCTTTTTTAAAGTTTTTTTTAGCCCAAAAGTCAATTTCAGAAAAAAAATTTATAAATATAAAAATTATATTATAAACTTCAAATATTTTTAAAGGACAACAAATATTTTCTGCAATTTTTTTAAGGTTAAATAAATATACATATCTTGTTGATAAAACATTTTAACGAGGTTTGTTTCTAATAAATTCCTAAATGGATTACATAAAAATCAACAAATTATTATTGGTCCCAAACGTTCTGTTCAATTTAAATTACTTGAAACGCAATTATTTCTTTTAACTATAAAACTTTAGCCAAATTTTATATAAAGATCTTTCAAATTATTTCAAATGTTTCTTTTTATATTTTTGTATGAAATATAAATATATATTTTTAAGAAAATATGAATGAATTCCAATTGTTAAATGTAATTATTCAACAAGCCCCAAATTCACTTAAAACCCTAAATCTCGTTTAACCATTAAACTTATTATAACTACACTTAAAACTTGTAAATATAAATAT
>BJCM01084072.1:0-12022 GCA_018326385.1 Flaveria bidentis
CTTCATAAATTTATAAAACTTTATTTTATAAATTATAAAATATTCTATAATTCATAAAATTATAATAACTCAAGTATTATTTTGCATAATGGAATCCATCTCATCTTGGATTGCTTCCTTCCAAAATACAACATCGCTAGAAGCCATAGCTTCACTATAAGTCTTTGGATCCTCCTCAATATTAAAACAATATTGATATTGAGATCTAATCTCATTCATTGATCCTTCACCTAAATAAAGTTAAAAATCATCACCAAAAGACTTGGATTTTCTTGCTCTTGACCCTAGCCAGGGGCTCTGCCCCTTGGACCCTGCTAACAGGAGCGCTGCCCCCGGACCACCGCCAACGGGGTGTTGCCCCCTTGGAACCCCCATTGCTTAGGGGCTTCGCCCCTAAAAAGGTTTTCAATATTGAAGATTATAATACACTCAAACAAGCGAGCACTCCACACCTCTTAACTTGTTTGATGGATATTATGATCATATTGGTTATTAGTTAATCCAATTACACTAAGATATCTAACAAAACCTAACTTCAAATGACACATTGTCCAAACCATAAGGTATAGAGAAGTTGTTAAATATTATAGTGTAATTGGATTGACTAACGACTAGTGTGATTGTAAAATCCATCAAACAACTTAGGATTAGGAGGTGTGGTATTCATACAAGTTTAAGTTTATTGTGATACTTGATATTAGAACCTCGTAATTTCTTAGGGGCGAAACACTTAAGCACTAGGGGTTCCACGGGAGTAAGGGGCTCTTTGTTTTCGGCTGACTGGGCTGACCTGGCTGACTCGGTCAGCGAGTCAGCCCGTTTGATACGCAAGTTGTATGGGCTGACCGGGTCATCCCATCTGACCCAAGCCTAAAAAATTCACTGCTGGCCCACCCTCATCTTCCAAACACAAACCCACCCCCATTTTCTCGGCACCCCATCGAGCTCCTCCCTGCGCTCCGACTACACCCGATTGAGCTTCTCCCTGCGCCTGAACTGCGATCGAGAGACTTCCTTCCCTGCGTGACCGAGACACCCCGGAGCTCCGAACTCGCGCAACCGGATTGCTTCCATTTCGTTCAGGTTTCTAAGGGCGGTTGCCACCTCCTGCCGCCATGATTTTCGATTCACCCCTAAAATCAACAGCCTTTACATCTTTGTGTATGGAGGATGAAGATGCTTGCCACGTGTCAAACACTAGAATACCAGCGTGTCGTCGTTCTTCACCACCATCATTAGCAACAACTGCTAATCACTGCTGATGCTGCTACTTGTTCTGTATTTGTTATCATAATAACATCCATTCCAAACATAACCATAATTCTTTCGGTTGATATGAGGCGGTGATGATTATTCTGTTGATGTTGTTGTCTGAGTAAATCGAGCATTGGTTGAGATTCACCGTATCTTGGGTGTAAATTGTTGGTGAATTGATCGGATTGCTTGATTATTTGTTTTGGTTGATCTGAATGACATGATTTGGGATTGTATGTTGTTGATTTGGGATCTTTGTTTAGATGAGTTGTTTTGATTTGAGTCAGTTAGATACTAAATTAAACAGGAAAGTTTCAGTCGGATGCAGACTCAGTCAGAACTTCTTACTGGGTCAGCTTCTGACTCAATCAGATCTTACTCAGTCAGTTTTATCAAACAACCTCTAACTCTTTTGGGAGACAGATTCAAGGACGGCAACGTCTGGCAGGATCTAAGAGGCAGAGCTCGTCTTTGATCCATGTCAGCTAGCAAAAATACCTTTTTTGGAAGAAATAACTTTATTAGAAATACAATTAAAATTATTTTTCAAAATTTCACGTGTGTAATTAGAGTGGGAATATTGCGCCATTTTATTAATATTTGAATTAAATTTTAAACTTCCTAATGACAGTTTTGGGCCCTTATCTCTTGCAAAATTGATTTCTGCTCTTTGCAGTCACTTTCTCTAAAATTCGTCTTCCTGATCCGCTTCATCAAAACACATAAAGCATACTTTATTCTTGAATTTGAATACATTTCGTGTAAACCCCAAATAGTTTCAATCTAAAAACATTTCGTATGAAAACAAACAAAAATACAAAATCATGCTATGTTTTTTAATCTAAGTTTTATCCGATTGAATATTTAGTTTGAACTCCAAAAAGTTTCAATCTAAAAGTACTTAGACACACTCAAATTATCATAGTTTTGAATTAAATTCTTTAAAGAAGCATAATCTACGAATCATACAAAAAGCTTATCGGGCAACCAAACCTTAAGTAACGTAAATTATAAATACTCATTTTCTAAACCCTAAGCCACAAACAAGCATCATCAAAGAGTGTAACTGTTAACTACTTGTTTTCTAGACCATACGGTACGAACAAGCATCATCTAGAAATGATAAGAAAACCTCTGACGGTAACCTAACCTTTAAAGGAATCAAACTTCTAGCAATACATACTGCATCCATAAGTTTCGGAGATACTATTAGTACATTGTTCAACAAACATTGTGAATTTATTATAACCTGCATAAATACTTTCTAAGAACTAATATATACTCTAAGAGCTCCTAAGAACTAATATTTTATTTTAAGTTGTTGTGATTGTACCAAAACATTCAATACATATATACTAACCTAATGGGGGATATAATGGTAAAAAAACATCAAAAAGGGGAAAATAACGGCTATATAGCCGTTACCCAATGTATATTTTTAAAACCGGTTTGGTCTACCGGTTTGGGGACTGTTTTGAAACCGGTTTTAAACCAAACCGGTTTAGAAACTGGTTTGGATCTTCATGTCTAGGAACCACCTACAAACCGGCAGTTTGGGCCAGATTGGAACCAGTTTGGGCCCAACCGCGGTTCCAGTTTCTTTTACCCGAACCGGTTTTTTTATCCATGTTTACCAACAACCTTCGGACACCACTAACACCCCCAACTACCTCTGGCGCCACCTCCATCCCCAACCACCTCTGGTGCCACCGCCAACCCCAACCACGTTCAGCCACCACTGTGACCCCCAACCACCTCTGACCGCCACCTCCATCCCCAAACCACCTCATGTCATCACTCTACCCTTCAACCCCTCTCTCTTTCTCTTTCTTCCATTGTTTAGAAGGTCACCGCAAGATACCCCTCCACCATCGTAATTTTCAGCTACGATGAGAAGATGTTGATGGAAGTACGATGGTGGTGGTGGGTGGCAGTGAGGGATGGTGGCAATGGCGGTGAGGGATGATGGTGGTGGTTGTGATTTGGGATAGTGTTAAATGATAATGGTAGATGTTGATAAGGGTTTATTTTTTATTTACTAAGGGTACTACAGTTAATTCACATTAATTTAACAGAATCACACTAACAGAGTTAATGATTTTGGTGAAATTAAAACAAAAATTAAAACTATTGGACCGTCAGTATAATAAATAAACTATTGGACTTAAACCGTGATTTTCGTCAAACCCATAGACGAAAATAGTAATTTTAATATTCTTTTCGAGATTTGATTATTCCTGCAATGATTAACGGCACGATTCTTTTGACGTGTATATATGTAAAATATTTTGAATTGAATACATTACCTTCAGTCTTGGATGTCGTGTGAACTTCTAGGATAATAATTGATAAAGACCTATATATGTGCGCATAGATTTAACAGTAGACCGGGTGTGAAAACCCTTGATGACCAAACATTTGATAGTAAACATTGGGGTTGTTTGTAATATACTAGCATGTATGCCCGAGTATATATTGCCCCTAGATTTTTGAAGACCCACTATAAAATGTTAGCTATATATTCAATTTCACCCATTAGCCTGTCATTCAACAAAATTGAAGTTACAATCTCACTTGTTAATAAGTGAATGCAACCCACACTTTTTGTGAAGTAATATGCTCCATTTAGTGATGTTTTATTTGTTATAAACTAAATGAAAAACTCAACCCAAAATACTAGTCTGATAGATGAAGGAACTCTTTTGTTCTATAAATTCCACATCAATTGCCCATACAACCGATGTGGGACAACTCACATACCTTACAATGTTTTCGGTCCATAACATTCGCCCGTCCTTACGGCTGGCTCTCTCCGGGCCACCACTCCGAGGTTGGCTCTAATACCATTGTTATAAATCAAACTGAAAAATTCAACCCAAAAAACTAGTCTGATAAATGAGAGAACTCATTTGGCTTATAAATCCCACATCAATTGTCCATACAACCGATGTGGGACAAGTCACATACCTTGTAATGGTTTCGGTCCATAACATTATGTTCTGATGTTACAACATAGGTAGACCAATAGAAATACAGACATACAGTATATCATAAAGCAAAAGTAATTGGCTCATTTTGATCCGTAAATGAAGCCAAAATATAGATAGTTCCAATAATAGAAGATGTATCATACTATTTAGGGGCACTTGGACGTCAGTTTGATATTGAATGTGCTTCTATTGTTTGAATTTGTAATGATATAAAGATCCACTTTGTGCAATTTTTACAAATTCTATTAAAAGTCCAATTCATTAAGAAACAAAAATACACAAAATAGTATCTATTATCCATTATAATAGAACAAGTTCATTTCTATCTTTGTTTTAATAGAAATTATGATAACTTTCATTTCTTTAAAGAACAATCTAAATGACAAGAGTAATTTGGTCAAATCTTTTTTCTTGATTAAGTAGAGCATGGAAAGGTTCATTAAAAGCCAGTTTATATGATCCAAGTCTTACTATTGATAAAATTGTGACTCAACAAACTAGTGAAGAAAATAGAGTGAATCCAACTCAGTTTAAGGAACTTGTTACTCGTTGGCTGACTCCGGAATTTCAAATAGCAATTATATGTAACTTTAATTTTTAATAAAAACTATATTGTTATCGAACTAGATTAAAGAAGGCCTATCATGTATTAATTAATAAACCATATGCCCTAGTATACATGTGATGTAAAGAGATTCAGCCGCTCAAAGATGAAAGAACCTCATGTAACTAGGACAAAGTTGTTTGCTAGACTTGCTCATGAAGTGGTATTATTCTAAGCTATTTTCACATTTTCTTTTTGGTTTTTGTTTCTTGTAGTAACCGTCAAACATAAATTGCAGGCATAGAAAAATAATGGTGTATACCTGTATATAACAACTCGTACTCGTAAAGATGGAAGCATTGTTGATGATAAAGCTGCTAAAGTTATGGTAATGTATTTTTATATATTTTAAATAGTCCTTATATATCATTAGTATCTTGTCTTAAGACTATCTTTATTATTATGTATGTAGGCTTCACTTAAATCTATTTCAAGTGACACTACAAGCACACGTGAAGATCAAGATGATTTTACAAATTATGACTACTCAAAAGTTAAAGGCCCTTGATAAAATAGGGTATGTTCGATTAGTAGGAAGGATATCTACTGCCAAAAGTATGGGTAATTCTTCGATGGATTCACAAACTATTCAATAACTAAAGAATGTTGTTAATGTTATGTTGAATGTTATTCCAGAGCATATCCCAAATGCCAAGTTATCTATGATTTTTAGCAATATGAACATACAAATGCTTCCATGCAAAGTGGCGGAACCAGGATTTTTTACAAGTGGGGTTACTATTTTTCGTTGATTCGTTTAATAACAAAATAATATAAAAATTTTTGGGTTGTACAGTCGGGTTGGTTCGGTTCGGAATGTAATTTAATTGCATTAAAATACTAACAAAAATATAATATCAAAATGAGGAAAAAATGAGGGCTCGTTTTATTTTGTATTATTAGATTAAGGGTATTTTGATAATTTTACTTAAATAAAAAAGGAGGGAAAGAGGCTGGTACAAGTTTCAAACTCGCAACCTCCAACAATAGACACTCATGGCTTCAAGCAGGCATTTACCACTGAACTAGCAACATATTTGTGTCATTTTATCAAACTTTAATATAATAATGCGTTCACTTGCTATAAAATTACGGGTTCATCAAAAATATCCGACATTATACATTACACTACGAGTTCGAAAATCAATGGGGTCACTTGACCCCGTACCCATATGTCTAGTTCTGCCCCTGTGCATGCATGAACTACTATTTCTTCCTCTTACAATTTAGTATCTACGTATTAACATTTGATTTGATTTATATGGTTTAGGTTCCTGGTATTGTTTCTTTAGTCCCTAACAACTCTTTATGAGCTAATGAAATATTCTTTATGAGCTAATGAAATATCATCTTCAAGAATTCATAACAATAATGGTAATTACTTTTATGTTTTATACTTGTATATGTTTATCTTCATTTTATACTTGTATATTTAAATGGTTTGACTCGTTTTATTTTACTTGTATATTTTACCCATTTTATTGTTACTTTTATATTATGATACGTGTTATGTGCTCTAATTTTTTGATGATTTTAACTGGGCAAGAAAGACATTGAGAAAACACTACTAATTGAAGAGATTGAAGCTTGGAGAATCAAAATTATCACCAACAAAATATTCTTTTATTTAGTTTCAACTTTTGCTTAGAAATAAATGGTCATTCATTCCTTGTTTGCTACCATTTGATACTTCAATAATAAGTATTCTAAGCATTTATTTGATGTAATTATTAGATAAATAGTATTCTAACTAATAAAGTTTACAATGACAATTAATTTGATGTAATTATTGCGACCAAATTTTGTGCCACAAAATTTTTTTTTATGTTGTGGCAAAAAAAAGTGTCAATAAAAATCAAAAAGTTTACAACAACAAATAAAAAAAGTGACACTAAAAGGCTTTAATGTTATCACATCTACTGACACTTTTTTGTGTGCCGCTCATTCCTTCAAGTGTCTTTAGTGGCATTTTTTGGGTTTTTTTGGCACTTTTTGTATGCCATTAAATGGTATTTTTTTGTAGTGACATGTTTTTTTATGTTCATTATGGTTTTATTATAGTTGTACTACAATTCTGAGTACTATAAAAGTTTGAAAAATCAACAATTATCGTCATTAGGAGCATTGCTTACCCTGCATTATGGCCATCAAAGAATTGTTAAGAGCCACTTTATATTACGTTTAAATTGATAAATTGGGTTCTCTCATGTGCACCCCATATACTACCAATCACATAGGTTTATTTAATTCAAATGACTTACCCTCTCTGCAGAAAGATCATCCGTGCAGATGTTATTTATGATTTGAGATTTCTAAAGGTAAATCAGCCCGGTGACTATAACAAAATATTTTTATAAAGTGTTTAAAATAAATCAGAAAAGGATACATATCCACAGAAAATATTGGTAACTAATGATAATCTAATCCCAGCTCTCCATTCTCAAACCGATAGTCTTTTTACAGTTAAAATTTTGCAACAATTTGACTATTATCTTCATGAAGACCATAAACATATGCATCTTTGTAACATGTGCATAATCTCAAGTTGTTGGTATATATAAAGAATTTAAACCATAGTATCTGTACCCTGCAAATTGCATCAACCCACATTTGCTTCAACAAACTGGTTTTTAAGATCACAGTTCGAGGTCACAAGTACCACCAACCACCAATGAAATTAAAATCATTTTTAGCATTTTTTATATTTATAACAATATATTTGTAGCAAATTAGGGCACATATAACTACCTTTGTAGAGCACTTTGCTTCTACAAAAGTCTCAGCAAGCTGTGACATTTGTGTTAGATGTTACCCATTTAATGCAAACAATGGCTTGTTAGTAAACTACATGATAAAAGGTTTTTAGTACATAATTATTGTTTTTATGGTTAACATATACCTCCAACAATCGCTAAGCCATCCAATCTCAAAGCCTTGCATGCTGCCATTTGATCATTGTTCTGTAGTTCTGATTTGATCCTTGGTTCGTCCTAATAAATCATAAACACCATCAAAGGACCATATCATTAAAATAGCCTAAATGAAATTACTTCAATTGAAAAGGAAAATCCTAATCATAAAATTATAAATTTCTCATAACTATCTTAAGTTTTCTAGGTTGCAAGGATATTGTATGTGATCCTGAGGGTTTTTAAAGCTAAAAACCCTTAAGAACCACCTAGGTCAAAAGTTCAGACCACCTTCACAATATGCACACACCATCAACAAAAGAGTATATATTCATTTAGGCAATATCACAAACACTTGACATACAATGTTAGAAACAAACAGAACAATTGATGCATCATATTATATTGTATCGTATTATGTATAATATTATGTTGTATTATAATGTATTGTATTATATGATGTATTTTATGTATTATGTTTTGCACTATTGTACGGTACTGTAGCATACTTATAGCAATATTTTGTTTCATATGACATTGTATCATATAGTATCGTGTAATATATCATATAGTAACTTGTTGTATATCGTTTTGTAATATATTATATTATATTATATTATATTATATTATATTATATTACATTACATTACATTGTATTACATTGTAGAGTTAATTACACACATGGTATTTGTGATTTGACAAAAAGTAACATGTTTGATACTATATTTTTGAATAATAAGTTTAAGACTTAATTTTGATATTAATTTTGTAATGAGTTTGGATTTTAAGAATAACTTTAGCTTGTTTTTTTTCTATTAGGCTCAACGACATTTTGGTGTTTTACATTTTAAACACTAATTATAAAAATAAAAATCTAGTGATGGACTATTATTATCTGAACTATTAAATTATAATGAGTTAAATTCAGACTAGTTACAAAGTGCTCGATGTATTTTAGGAGGTAGAACCTTATAACGTCATTTGTTGAGTTTTTTATGCTCTTTAGTTGTACATGATTTGTTGGTAGCAAGGGATTACATTAAAGTTACGACATTGTTTGTTCTGCATAAAATATAAATCAAGTCTATAAGATAATGACTCATTTGTCTAGCTTCACAAGCACAAAAAATAATTTATACACTGTATCCTTCAAGGACAAAAGAAATGAGACATTATATGTTGTTAATGAGACATTGTTAAGTTGTTGTCTCGGAGTATATGAGCTAGTACAATGTGTTAATAAAACCAGTAGAAGACGACTGCGCTTCCCGCACGTAACATAAGTCAAATGTTAATTGACTCAACATGTAAAAGGCATTCTATGAGCAAAATCTGTGGGCCTACGTTTTGCAATATTGTTTGCAATGTCTTTGATACACATAATCTTGTTCTCACCACATGCCTAGAAAAATCTTCAAACAAGTTGAATAAAAAATCTTTATAAGACTAGTCTGACTTTAACTAAAAACATCAACACCCATAAAAGCTAAACATTAAAAGTCTTTAAAAGAATAAATGCATCAAGACCCTCACTAAATGGCCTTAAAATTAATGGTTGCTCGATTATTCTAATTTTAATCGCTAAAACCTCCTAAATCAATTCAATAAATTTAAAACATTACATTATATGAGTTAAAGTATCAACAACAACATTCCATACCATGTTCACATATTGAGGAGTTCCAATGTTAAAAGTTGTAACTCACATATTGAGGAGTTAAAGTATCAATAACAACATTCCATCAGAAAGCTACAATCAATAAGAACACAACAAATTGTAAATGGACTTTCTAAGCTTGAAGTAAAATGTGGGACTTTTATTTTTGTTGTTTTAGGTCCATTTACATCTAATTTTTATGACTCATATGTAAATAATAAACCTGAGATTTAAAGTAGGAGGGGATTTTTAGGTGCAATGCATGAAACAAAAAACCAGCAAACAAACTTGCAATCATTTGACAACCGATGATGATAAAATCAATGAGAAATTTTGAGAAGTCAACATAATAATTCCCCTGTTGTAATGAAAGGAAACCTAAGAATATTATTGCAGGTTAATGATTAATCTAGTCAATTAAACCTGGTGGTGGTGGATGGTATTCTGGTTGTGACAATTTGTTCTAAAATCGTCTATCTTCAATCTTTGACACCATATTTATCTCAGACAAAATCATATCCAAAATCTTCATCTTCAATCTTCAACAAAATTAGAGATCTTCGTTTGTTGTAAAATTTATACTTGCACACGCTGCTTCAAAAACAGTAATTCAATGTAGATGTGGTTGGTTTTTGGTCCATTCACATATGAACACATTTAAACATAATTCAATCAAAAAAAGGGGCATTACTCATTATGTTGGCTCAATCAAAGCCACGGTTTGACTCAATCAATCAAAGGGATCAATTAGACCGATCAAGAATTGGAAATGCAAGATGGTGTCAACAAGGTTTGATTTCGAGAAGTTTGATGATAGAAACGATTTTGGACTGTAGAGTCTGAAAATGAGAGCATTACTAGTTCATCAAGGGATAGTTGATACACTAAAAGGGGGTAATGCGGTGATACCAGCCAAAGCCATAGAGAAAGAAAAGAAAGAAGCTAAAAGTAAGCATAAGGTTATGTTAGAGAAAGCCCATAGCGCAATTATATTATTGAGTCTTGGTGATCGAGTACTACAAGAGGTGTCCAAGGAGACTACAGCTGCAAGTGTATGGTCAAAACTCAAATCATTGTAAATGACTAAGTCATTAGCCAATTAGCTTATCTCAAGAAAAGACTTTACACGTTTAGTCTTGGATATGTGATGTCATTAGAAGAACACACTAATGAGTTCAATCAACTTATTCTTGAACTTGAAAACATTGAAGTAAAAGTGGAAGATGAAGATCAAGCTATTCTGTTCTTGACATCATTGCCCTATAGTTATGAACACTTTATAGAAACACTCATGTATGGGAGATACACTCTCTCAATGGAAGAGGTGTTGGTTATCCTAAATTCCAAAGAATTGAAAAGAAGATCTAGTTTTAAGGAAGAAGGTGGAGATAGGTTGTTTGTCAAAGTAGGAGTTGAGACATTAATAGGAAGAATTGAACATAGAAGCAACAAGACCAGAAGCTCTGCAAGATCAAAGTCAAGATTTAAGAGAAGATGCTTTGTCTGCAACTTAGAAAACCACCTCAAGAAAGACCATCCGGACTGGAAAAAAAAAAGAAAGGTGAATCTAGTCATTCAAAGACTTATGTTCATAAGGATGATTCCTTCGAGGGTTATGTGTGTCATTAATGATCATGGGTTAGAAGATTCGATTCTAAATTCAGGATGTTCCTTTCATATGACCCCATTAAGTCATGTGTAAGAAATTTTAAGTCTTTTAATCTAGGTGAAATAAAGTTAGGTGATAATCATAGATGTAAGATTCTTAGATGTGGCTCAATTTCATTCAAGCTAAATAGTGGATGTGACATCCGGTAATTTTTCCGTTACCAAACTCCATTAGTTTCGTTAAGTCTTGCATACACGTGTCGTGGGCAAACACTAGTTGTCGTTGAACGTTGGTGACTTAATAATAATAATCTATGATAAACAATAATAATCTAATTAATAATGTTGATTATTAGTTGTGATTATATGGTTCATGATTTTATAGAATTGTAAATGTTTATTTTAAAAATTCTACGCGATAACGTGACAATGCGTAATATATATATTTCGTGTGTTGTGTGACTCGTTGTAAATGTTTAGAATTATTATTATTGGTTAATAATACTTTTGTTTAGTAGTTAAAAACTATTTAAAAGTATTAGAGAGATTAGTTTCTATAAAATATAATTAAAGGGGTTATTTTGTAAATACTTTTTTAACTAAAACTTACCAAAATTAACCCAACCCTAGCCCCCAAACCCCAATTTCGGCTGCAACTCTTCCAAACACCTTCATCCATTGCGAAATTGGTCCAAGAATACACACACAAGTCGAATTCCTAGTGGTTTCAAGTAGTACAAATTGTTTACAAGTGATAATCATCATCAAAGCCATCTAAAGGTTAGTTTTAATTGGTTGTTCATAGTTTTTGATGAAGATGAACCCTAATCCATGAAATTTTGATGAAAACCTAAAATTGATGATTGTTAGATGATTATATGATGTTAGTTAGGTTGTATGAATGTTGAATGATGTTGATTATGCAAGAAATCTAGGGTTTGATCATCTAGTTCATATATTGCCATAAGAGGAAACTTTTTGTTCTTGGAATTCATGATTT
>BJCM01084073.1:0-13368 GCA_018326385.1 Flaveria bidentis
ACTGTTTTCGCAAAACAGTCTCAACTTCGTACACAATTTCATCTTCTCAAACAAGAATCCAAATCAATTATTACTTTTCTGAATGAAGCCAAAGAAATAGTTGATTCTCTCAATGCTATTGGGGATCCAATCTCAGATAACTTACTCGTACTGTAAGTTCTTCACGGTTTAAACGCCGATTACGAGAACTTTGTCATGAATGTTGAAAATCAAGACAAACCTCTCACTTTTTCTCAACTGAGATCGAAGCTTCTCACATACGAAACTCGATTGAAGCAGCGCCAATCGGTTAATCAACCGATTCTTGCTGCTATGACAGCAACCACGTTGAATCCACCACATGTTGATGTCTCAAAGACGATTATCTGTCAAATTTGTGCCAAATCTGGTCACAAAGCTTCAACATGTTATTTTCGGTATTCTCCAACTGATGCTTCTCGATCTTCAGGAACTGGTGGTTCAAATTGGCGCGGTAACATAGGTCGTGGTGGTGGTAGATCCTTTGGTGGTGGTCGCGGTGATCAACGATGGGCACCACCTTCTCGCTTTGCAGCTAATCTTGCTACTATTGATGTCAGCGGTGTCTCTAGCGGTGGTGATGCAACTGGATTTGGTGGATATGGTGACCTAGGGCAATCTGTTGGTGGTAATGGTAGTGGATTGCTGGGCCCGCGACCGACTCAACCTGTTGGGCCACATAATTCAAGTTATGGATCCTATGGACTTGGGCTGCATCAGCCTGTATCTTCTGCTGGTTCTGGTTTTAGGCCCAATTTAACTGGACTCGGGCTTGATCACTTTCAGAATTGGGCTTCCACTTCTATTTCACCACATTATGGTCTAAGTGCAGATTTTTCGAGCACCTGTCAGACTGCTGAGTCATGGATTCCTGATTCTGGTGCTACTGCCCATATGACTTCTAAAGGGCAATCGATTTTCTAGAATTTCACATATAATATTCGAGTGGAAAATGCACATTTTTACTTGTCACTTAAATTCAAAATAAAACTGCCAAACACCAGTTTACCAGATTCCCTTTAATCGAATTGATTTATGTGTTTTGGTCATCCTCTCGTTCTTTTTCTTCTTATTCAAAACACACATGAAAATACATACTTTGAACTTGATCAACACCTGAGTTGTATCAAATTAAAATATTCAGGTGAACCACCAAATAATTTCGATTTTAAAGTGATCATACAACTCTTTAATGATCTAGGATTTGATTTTTAAATTTCTACAAAGATCAAAATTATCTACCGTTGAAGTTTACGAATAGAGATTCTGTGAAAGACATGACAAACAAATTCGAAAAATTGGATAAGTTTGAAGGACTAGACTTTCAAAGATGGTAGAAGAACATGCATTTTCTGTTGATCACTCTAAAGCTTATGTATTTTCTAAGTACCCCATGCTAGAATTGATTGAAAACAAGACTCTAGAACAGACTAGGAGGCAGTGCAAGCGGAGAACGATAACTACATTTGTCATGGTCACATTTTAAACGGGATTTATGATTCTCTGTTTCATATCTATCAAAATTCTAAATCTGCAAAAGAAATGTAAAATTCCATTGAATCCAGATACATGGCATAATATTTTTTTGGTAAGAATTTTCAGGTAAGTAATTTTAATAATTACAAGATGGTGGATTCAAGGCTTGTCATGAAACTATACAATGAACTATTGAGGATTCGATCTGGGACAATTTGTTTATCATGATATGAAGATGGATGAATCCATCTTGGTTTCCATTATCATTGATAATCTGCCTCCTTCTTGAAAAGATTTTAAACACACTTTGAAACATGACAAAATTAAGGATAAAAACATAGTTGGACCTTCACGAGTGAGCATGATGGAAGAAGGTGAATCATTCAAGAATGCCATCAAGTTTAAAGGTAAACAAAAGTTTAAAGGTAACAACAACAATCAAGGCCTAACTAAAAGTCAAAGTTAGCATGTTGAAAATGTGACAAACCTAGTCATTTCAAGAAGGATTGTCGAGTTGGTAAAGGCAAGAATGATGCTAGTCCAAGTGGATATAAGGATCTGGGAAAGCAACAAGGTCATATTTTAATTTCAAACTATAATCCGGGTGAGAATTACGTATCACTTATATTAGACAAAGAATACTCTTGAGTTGAAGGAGAAAGAATTTTATTCACAATATTGTGTACACTTGCGATGGAAGAGAGTAAGTCTCTCTCTCTGTTCTAGATAGATTGTTAAAAGAGATACAGTGCGGATCCCTTTTCCTTTACCGTGTTCTAATCGAGAGTGAAAATTGGGTCAAAACCTACCTTCCTCTTTTCTTTTGTAACATACTAGCATATGACTCGATAAAACACAACAAATATTTGGGTTGTCTTTGTTTGAGGACCAAGACTAACACACCCAAGGCCATATTAAATTAAAAAAAAAAACTAAGCAAATTATTAACTCATTTCATTATAAATTGCAAAGCTTTAAATAACGTTAATTTACAATTAAATCAAGCTCGCACTCCCGCAACACCTAACTTGTTTAATTTTTAACGTTAATATCTTAATTAACAAGTAAATCTAATACACTAAAATATGTGTTGATAACACTAAAATTACCAACAGAGTCTATACTCATGCACAATTTAATCTAACTTTTGTCCGTGAGGTGCTCTTCCCGTATAGAACACTAGTGTCTTCCTCATACCAATTCTTCTCAAGCTACTGTAAAAGACATTATTACGACCAGTGGCTTTTCAAAAACTTACAGTAGTTGCTTGTTTCTTCTCAGCACTTTTCATTGAAAACACAATTCAATGCCAGCTCTTGCATCAGATCGGCTATGGACTATAATGACATCTTAGAAAGCTTGACCAGTGGCCGGTAGGTATATTCGTCAACGATTGATCAATCAAGGATAAAAAATTTAAGATTTATGATGCTTCCTTGTTCAATGTTATTAATGCTAATACGTTATTACGGTTTCTAAAAAATAAATTTTACCATAACTAATATATTATCTAGTTATATATAAAAGATCATTAAATAAACCCTAACTAATATATTATCTCTTTATATCCATACCAACTTGTTATTCGCCCTTTTGCTTATTTGACCATACTTGCATCAACATGTGTGAACAACATTAAAATATATATAATTAGCACGTTTTTAAAAACTAAAGAGAAAAGAAACAGCAAAGGAAGTCACAACCCGTAGGAACAGGAAGTTTGCTTTTACATGTGAATAAACAAAGCAAGTCTTTAGCTTGCATAAAACATACATAAATTACAAGAACTTCAGATTGCTTTCAATTTCTCTCTTTCAAAGGTAAACCTTTCTTCAACTTCATTTGGTTCTATCAAACTGATCCATTTCTGCTTCTTGATAATATAAGAGAGTTTAATGGTTAAGTCAGTTATTTCTTGAATTGTTAGATGTACCAAGGGTTTTATTTTGGATCTAATAGAGCTTATTGCAGCGTGCTAGGCGAGCATATTAAGAACTCAAATGGACCTGGATCTGTCGTCGATGTGGTTACCAGAACTGGTAAACAACACATACATGTTACTTTTGATAGATCTCACCGGAAAGAATGAATGTAGTCGTATATCATGATAATACTTATTTTTGTGAAGTTTGGAAATTGCAGGATATGGAAGATCAAGGGTTAATGAATCAATATGATATGCGCAAACTAGATGATAAGATTGATAATCTAAGTGTTTATTCTTTCTCCTCAGAAAGCTACACTGATATCGAATGTGTTACCGACAGATCTTTTCAGACTCCAACTAGATTTAAAGAACATAATGAAATGAATCTACTTTGTTATCACAAGGATAGTAGAATTAGCACAAGGTGTCAAACTCCCATGAATCTTGCTTCTACCAGCCATTCATCCTCCAAGACTTTCACTATATCTTTTGGAGAAATAAACCCTAAAGACGACATCCCAATATTTGATGATTCGCGTGGAATTGAAACTTCTGGTTCAGGAAAGGTTCAAACCGTGGTCAGGACTCCAGTTCAGGTTCACGATCATGTGTTGGCTGAGAGGAAGAGAAGAGAGAAGTTAAACCGACAATTGATTTCCTTGTCTGCCCTTCTTCCAAACCTTAAAAAGGTACTAGTTTGTTTCTTCTTTCGATCAATCATTAAGCGTCTAACAAATGCGTAGATCTAAAGAATCTGAGATTCATTTGTCCACAGACAGATGTTTCTTGTGCTTAACACCGAATGTCCGAATCTTTCATCCTGATGATTACCTACTTCTTGACATATCTTGTTCTAGTTGGATAAGGCTTCTGTGTTGGAAGATGCAACAAATTACATAAGGGAGCTTCAAGATCGCGTGAAGGAACTCGAGGAATTGTCAGGGATTAAGAGGAAGGATGCTAAAGATTGTATTATTGCATTGAAGAGATCTAGGATTAGGGGAGATGATGATAATGACTCATCATTTAATGTCACTAGCAAATCATTGGCTGAGATCGAAGTGCGGATGTTAGGAAGCAGTGTGCTAGTAAAAATCCAGTCCCAGAAAAGCTCTTCTTTGCTAGTGAAAGTGCTAAACATGATGCAGAAACTTGGCCTATCCATAATCAGTAGCAGCACCATGCCTTTTGCCAATACTACTACTCTTGTAACAGTTGTCGCACAGGTATATTTTCCAGATATTATCGTAGAAATAATATTACACTACTAGAAAACTAGATAGTTTCCTATGCCAGTTCTCATGGAAAATGCGTAGGAAACAATTTTTCCGTAAAAGATTTTGTGGGAAACCTTTTCTGACAAATTTCCAATAAATATTTTCTACACAATTAGTCCAAGTTTTTGTTGTTTTGAGATTAATCAACTTGCTAGCAACCTATCTTGAGCAAACTTAACTAAAGGCATACATCTAAAGCTATACAATTCCGGATACCAGAAATAATATTTGAACCGACCTCTAAATATGTGGTTCTCTATCTTTTGATTATGCAGCTTGAGGGTGAATTCTCTGTAACAGCAACGAATCTTGTTAAGAACCTTCAACTAGCTCTATGAAATTTTACTATATATATGCAACTACGCGATCAAGATTTCCACTTTGAAATCGTTGATTGGTTCTAGTTCTTGATTCTACACTTCTGAAGGAACATTGAGAACACTGTATTCTCATCCCAGTTATTAGCTTTTATCGAACATATGTAAGGTCTCTATTACCCTTTTGATGATAGTTAAAATTCTCAAAATTAACTTTCAGAATGACTGAGTATGACTTTCACCCTTTGTGATTAGTTTTCAACTGAAACAATCATTCTTCTCAAAATCTGTTTTCTTTATGTTTCTTGTGGATGGTCAATGCAGATTCTCATGAGATTTCATTGTATTTCTTTATTCTACAGATAGGTGATTAACTTTATTTAAGGCCGAAATCATCTTATTAATTTGTTAATCTATTTATCCATTTAGTGGGAAACTATTCAATATACTTGCCTGTATCCATCTCCAACATCAACATGATGTTTCAAGGAACAACTCACCAACTTTCTAATACCAACTTTATATATACATCAAATATAACAAAGCATTTCTTTTGTCATGGACAACACCTCTCAAGTTTCTTTATACAAATCTTTTCTTGAAACATCCTTTAAAAATGATATCCACATCCAAACTTTGTGAATGTTAAAACTTCTTGTCGTACCATACTCATATTACATATGTCAAATGAATATTATTATTAGTGTAATAGTTCCACTCTATAAAAACAAAGGAAACACCTAATATTAAGAGAATTATAAAGGTATCAAGTTACTATAGCATACTATAAAACTACAAGAAGAGGGTAATAAAGATTGAATTAGAAGGGAGACTCATGTAACGTAAATAAGTTTGGCTTCATGTCAAGATGGTCAGCTATGTAAGTGCTACAGATTCTAAGGAGGTCGACTAAAAAGTATAGGAAAAAGAAAAAGGATCATGTAGTATTCATTAAACTAGAAAAAAACACATGATAGCATGCCTCGCAGAGTGATTTTGGATAGTCTAGGGGCTAGAGGATCCTTGGGAAGTATGTACACATAATAAGGGATATGAAGGGTAGGACTCAACCTACGCATATGTGAGATACCGAGTCCTTTTCTTTCGAGGTTTCCTCCACTAAGATTCCATGTTAAGCCTATTCCTACGATACTCTTGGACATTGTCAAGGTCTATGCAGGGTATAGTTTTGCGTTGCATACTTTTAGGACATGATATTGTCTTAGCTAATGAAAGTAAAATGATTCTGAATGTGTGGTTAGAAGGATGATGAGCAACTAAAAAGAGAATGGGCTAGTGATTGGTCACTCTCTATATTGCAACTAGTGGAGCACGAGATGATGATTACACCAGGATAACCATTCCAGGCCTATTGTGTCGATGTCAACAAAGTTCAAGTATTTATGATTTTATTTACAAGGTGATAGAAAGATAGTGACGTAACTACACATAGAATTTTGGTTGGCTAGGGTAGGTGGGGGAACCTCATGGGTACTATGTAAGAACTTCTTGACAAGGTTTTTGGGAGAAATTTTACAGAGTTATGGTATTCCTAACTACGCTATATGGAATATAGACCATTAGGCAATCAAGACAATGCATTCACACAAGATGAAAGTAGGAAATATGAAAATGTCAAAGTGGATGTGTGAGCGTAAAAGATTAGATTGGATATGGAATGAGGTTTTTAGATAGGTTAAATGCAACTAGTATATCAAATAAGAGAAGCGATGAAAGATTAAGATGGTTTGAGAATGTTAATAGGAGATAAATGATGATGGTACATGTTAGAGACTTAGAGCAGTAGAAATACTTAATGTCGCGGGAAGATGAGTTGAGATAGGCCTAAACTAACTTGATAGGAGTAAATAAAACAACATTTGCTATAGTTGCAACTCTTTAAGACATGACCCAAGGTAGAAATATATGCTTAAGATTAATGTTAAGAATGTTTAGAGAAGAGTTTTTCTAAAACAGAACTCAATTAAGATATTTGGTTTATGCCCAAAAAATGCTTGAGCTGACTTAGCTAATTATGAACATAGAGAACAAATCTCAATGGTATGACAAATTCAATACACAAATTTAGTTATGTAGTCCCAATCCCAATTATTATTCGACAAAACCCGTCAATCATTTGCATGTCCTCTCAGTTGTGTGTGTTATTGACCAAATGGAAGAACTTAATCCAAAAGACTAGTTTGATGTATAAGAGAACCCATTTGGCCTATAAACCCCACATCAATTATCCACACAACCGATGAGGAACAAGTCACATACCTTGTAATAGTTTAGGTCAATAACATTGGCCCCTCCTTAAGCCCCAACATCCTCGTTGGTCACGCTTGGCTCACTCCAGGCCACCACTCTATGGGCCATCACTTCGAGCTTGGCTCGAATAGCATTGTTACAGACCAAATGAAAAAACTCAAACCAAAATACTAGTATGATAGATAGGAGAACTCATTTGGCCTATAAACCTCACATCAATTGCCCGTACAACTGATGTGAGACAAGTCCCATACCTTACATTGTTTTCGGTCTATAATAGTATGACACTTCAGAAAACTAAAGTGATGCCCACATTCTTCGGTCTGTAAGAATATCCACTAACTAACAACTATTCTCATGATTCCTTGTATCCCCAAAATCACTAGAATATTTTTTCTTGTAATTTGTGCTTATAATAGAACTACAAAAAGATAGAATGTTCAACGAACCTTTTAGCGTGAAGTTTATTTATGAGCGTGAATAATTTCATTCGTTTAGTTAAATGAACGAACATAATTAGATGTCGCTGTCATTCATTTATGTTACATGAATGTTTGAAAATGTTTTTGGTTATGTTTATACATTTATGTTTTTCGAGTACTTTTATGTTTGTTCATTTATATATTTTGTAATTTTAATTTCTTAGTTTTACATCATAACTTTTTATACGTTTTGATAGTTAGTTTTTATGCCATAAACTTCAAATAGAAAAGAAAAGTAAAGCTTAATTTTAGAAACAAAGTACAACTACTCATTCTAGTATTTCAAGTTACTTTTCACATCGCTACAAGAAACATCTACACTAGCAGAAGTAGCATTAGCGGCGACATGTTTCCACTATTGATCCTCGATCATTTTTCTTCGGTTAGATCTGTTTGTTAATCATGCTGTAGATCTAACGGCCACATTTTTATTATACATTATCAATAGCGGTGACATTGTTAGTGGCAATGTGTCGACACTATTAGTTAAAGGATAAACCGACACATTGATTCCCTCCACATTATTCCTTCCCCTCCATACCCCATATCGATTCCCTTTGATTCATCCCTACGCCTTTGCCTCCATCTTCACCATCCTCGGCCAGCCTCAACTGTCAACCTCAACCGAACCCTCTCCACCTCTTCACCACGTAATCGAACACTCACCACCACTACACCGTGTGCAACCACCAAATACCACCATCCCTCAACCTTAGATCTAGCTGACCATCACCGGTTGACCCTCACTAACCGCCTTTTGCCGCCGATCGCCACTCGATCAACCGCGACCACCACCACCAACCTCTCCTACTACTTCACAGCCACCAACAAAGCTACTATTTACTCCATCGATCTTAACGTTTATGTATGTATGAACATTGTATGTCGTTGATGAATACTAGTGTATTTTAGGTTATTGGGAAACTTGGATTAGGTGTATCATTGGTTGGCTTATAAATTGGAAACAAGAAAATATTAAAAATATATAAATAAAAATAGTGAGCACTAGCAGCGACTTGTCGCCACTAATATCCTCAAGAATTTTTTTAATTAATATAATAGCAGTGACATTCGGCAACGCTAATATAACCTTTTATGGCGACATCATTAATCGCGGAATTTTGACCATTAGAAACTAATTAATAGTGATGCTAGTACATGTCGCTGCTAGTAGTAATAATGGCGATAACTGACATCTTTTTCGGCGAAATTTGTCGCAGCTAATACTAGAAATATGTAGCGATTCCACACTTCTGTGATTTGTTTGTGTTCTTGTATTTGTTTGACTTTGTTTCTATATATTTGTGTTTTATCATTTATATTCTTGAACATTTGTTACAGTGTTTTTAGAACTGGACTGGAACAGTCGGCCGGATCGAGAACCAACCCGGCTGGGTTTGAACATTATCACTTGAACTAGATGCTTTCCGGTCGGCCGATGAACCAATTGAACCGGAACGCTGGTCAAAACGTTTTTTTATTTTTCTATTTTTTTCCTTTTAAAATCTCATTTGTTAATCAGATTTAATAATCTTTTATACACATTTTGGTTAATTAAGTG
Source organism: Flaveria bidentis (assembly GCA_018326385.1). NCBI lineage: Eukaryota > Viridiplantae > Streptophyta > Magnoliopsida > Asterales > Asteraceae > Flaveria > Flaveria bidentis. Next base: position 9,330 of record BJCM01084073.1, read on the forward strand.
TTAATATTGTGAAATTGTAAATCCACTCTAAACATTTAATTTTTCATATTTTATTTTTGAACTAAATATATATAAATGATATAATTGTCTATTATGTACGACATATCTGATTTTTAAATCTTATTCGAATGATCTAACCAATTAACCTTTTAAAAGACCGGTTCACTCTCAGACATTTTAAAAACATATTTCTTTGTGTTCACTTGTGTCTTTTTGGTGTATATTTCAATACAAAACTTGAAACTTATGGAAGGCTTATAAAAACTACATAAAATGCCCATATAATCGATTTGAGACTAGTATCATACATTGCAATGGTTTCGATCGTTCCATAACATTCGCCCCTTCTTAAGGCTCAATATCCTCATTGATCACAACTAGAGGCCACCACTCTGAGTTTGGCTCTGATACTACCATTACATACCAAATGGAAGAACTCAACTCAAAAGACTAGTTTGATGGATAAGAGAACCCATTTGGCTTATAAACTCAATATCAATTGCTCATACAACTGATGTGAGACAAAAAATTTTCAGTCCATAACAGTGTGACACTTCATAAAACTAAAGCGATGCCCACATTCAACGACTTGGTAAGAATACCACTAACTAACAATTGTTCTCATGATTCTTTGTATCCCCAAAATTACTAGCATATTATTTTCTTGTGATATGTGCTTATAATCAGAATTAGAAACATATAGAATGTTCAACGAACATTTCATTAACCTTTCGGTGCGAAGTTCATTTACTTGTGTGAACAATTTCATTTGTTTAGTTAAATGAATGAACATAACTAGTTGTCGCATTCATTCATTTATGTTTCATGAATGTTTGAAAATGTTTTCGGTTATGTCTATACATTTACGCTTTTCAAGTACGTATGTGTTCGCTCATTTATATATTTTGTAATTTTAATTTCTTAGTTTTACATTATAGCTTTTTATATGTTTTGATAGTTAGTTTTTATGCCATAAACTTCAAACAGAAAATAAAGGTAAAGCTTAATTTTAGAAACAAAGTACAACAAGAAATGTCTACACTAGAGCATCATTAGCGGCGATAACATTAGCGATGACACGTTGCTGCTATTGATCCTCAATCATTTTCTTCATTTAGATATTGTTGTCGATCATGCTACAGATCTAACGGCCATATTTTTATCATACATTATCGGTAGCGGTGACACTATTAGCAGTGATAGTTTTGTTATTATATCAAATACGGCAGAATACAATCACATAAATAGGAAAAGGAAAAAGATGAAAAAGGTAAATGGAGCTAGTCATGGTGCGTGAAGGATGGGACAGAGAGCAATAGATGGAAATAAAAATATGGCAAGTATTTGACCATATCAATTTCAGTAATTTCAATACTCCCCCGAAAGTTGGAGCGTGCAAATTTCTAATGCCCAACTTGTCAAGCAGGAATTGTAACTGTTGAGCTCCTAATCCCTTTGTTAGAAGATTGGCAATTTGCATTTTGGTATTGATAGGTGAAGGGAGGATGTCTTGTGAATCAACTGTTTCCCGGACAAAATAGCAATCCATTTCCACGTGTTTGGTTCATTCATGAAAGACAGGATTATTGACAATATGGCGAGCTGCCTAACTGTCACAAAATAGGGGAGTGGGTTCGGTTAACTGTATGTCCAAGTCCTTTAAAAGCCATCGAACCCATAAAATTTCACTTAGGGTTGAAGCCATGGACCTATATTCAGCTTCGGTAGACGAACGAGAGATGAGGGATTGTTTCTTTGTTTTCTAAGAAATGGGAGAGCCACCAAGAAGAAGCAGATATCTCGTGCTAGATCTTCTCGTTATCGGACAACCTAGCCAATCGAAGTCACAGTAGGCAGTGAGGTTACAACCACCATCTCGAGGAAAAAGTACACCTTGTCCTAAGGTAGCTTTGAGGTAACGCAATACCATGTGAGCGGCGTCCATGTGAGGCTGTCTGGGATCAGCCACAAATTGGCTAAGCACGTTAACGGAATAGGCGATGTCCGGGTGTGTTGCTTGAAAGTAAAAAAGTCTTACTATGATGCGTCGGTACCGGTTGGCATCAACTTTTGGCGCATGTTCGCTTTTGTCAAGCTTGAGGTTTTGCTCAATGGGAAAAGCGCTCGGGCGACAACCTTGTAAGCCATAGTTTTCAAGGATGTCCAAGGTGTATTTCCTTTGACTTAGCACTAACCCTTCAGAAGTGTGTGCTACTTCTATGCCAAGAAAATATTTCAATTTGTCGAGATCTTTGATGTTGAATTGTTTGTCCAATTCATTCTTTGTGTCTTGAATTTTTGTAGGATTGTTGCCAACGATAATGATGTCATCAACATATATGAAGGCTGCAATAAAGCAGTTTTCTTGTTGTTGAATAAAAAGTGAATGGTCTGCCTTGGATTGACGGAAACCGTGGCGGAGTAAGACATTGGTAAATTTTTTATATCAATTTCTTGAGGCTTGTTTTAGCTCATATAAGGACTTCCTCAATTTCTAAACTCTTGTTTCTCCTTCCTTTGCAAACCCTTGTGGGATCTTCATGTACACTTCCTCGTTGAGGTCCCCATGAAGAAAGGCGTTGTCCACGTCGAGTTGATGAATGAACCAATTCCTTTTTATGGCTATGGCTAACAATATTCTGACGGTGACCAACTTTGCGACATGAGCAAAGGTGTCGTGGTAATCCACACCCTCCATTTGAGTGAAGCCTTTCGCAACCAGACGAGCCTTGTATCTTTCGATCTCTCCGTTTGGCTTGTATTTTATTCTGTACACCCACTTGGAGTCAATGGCACGTTTACCCTTCAGTAGGTGTTCATGAGTCCAAGTGTTATTGGCTTCAAGGGCTCTTATCTCCTTCTTCATGGCCTCCTTCTAACTTTCATTTTTAATAGCCTGATGGAAATTTTTTGGCTTATCGTTTGAGTCGATAGCCGCTAAAAAAGCTTTGTGAGATTTGGAAAAATTATCATAAGAGAAAAATTAGATAAAGGATGTACCGTCGAAGTAGCTTGAGTTGGCGAGGCGGGTGCATGGTCGACCGATGGGGGTAATTTGACAACAAAATCATCGAGATGCTTTGGGCGGGTTCTGTTACATTTTTCCCGAACCGGTTCCATGATGAAAGCTTGTGGGCTAGTGTGTTCGGTAATTAGGCTAACATTTTCTTGAATTAGGCTTTTGGGAGAAGTGGGTTGATTTAAGTCATCATAGGATTGATCTAAAACAGGTTCAAATTCTGGGTTTTGATTTTCAGTAGTGGAAGTATGGCCCATTTCACTGTCAAGGTTTGTGTTGGTTGATTGTGTGGGGGCATTGTGAGTTTTAGTAGTGGGATCATAAGTATAATCTTTTCTAATTTCTTCTTCAATGTACCTTGTCTCAAGAGGACATTTCGTTGGCTCAACTTCTTTTGTCTCCACATTAATCCCTTTAAAAAGAAAATGGTTCTCATGAAACCGTACATCTCTAGAAAAGATAATTTTCTTATTTTTGATGTCATATATTTTATACCCCTTGGTTCTTTGTGGGTATCCTAAAAAAACATCGGGCATCCCCCTTGCTTCAAATTTATCTCCCTTGGTTTCAGTGTTTCTATAATAGGCAAGGCAACCAAAGACTCTAGTCAAATCATAATCCGGTTTTTGACCGAGAATGATTTCAAAAGGGGTTTTGTTTTCAATTATGGATGAAGGCAATCGGTTGATGAGATACGCAGTAGTGAGTATGCATTCCCCCCAAAACCTATTAGGAAGGTTGGCCTCAAATCTGAGAGCTCGATCCATTTCAATTAAGTGCCTATGTTTTCGCTCAACCACCCCGTTTTGTTGGGGAGTGTGAGGACAAGTTGTCTCAATTATCATTCCTTGTTGTTTGTAAAACTCATGCATGTCGTTAGATGTGAACTCGCCACCATTGTCACATCTAACACGTTTTACAACTTTTCCAAATTGTGTGCTAATCATTTTTCAAAAATAAATTAAGCATTGGCTTGCCTCGTGCTTGTGTTTTAATAAGAAAATCCAAACACCTCTACTA
>BJCM01084074.1:0-19435 GCA_018326385.1 Flaveria bidentis
TATATATATATTGAAAGTAAATGTAACAAATAATTATATATTAATATAAAATTTTACTTTAAAGAATAAAATAAATAAAAGCCTGAAATACCAAATCAATTTATAAATAAGATTTTGCGGAGAAAATAAAAAATTTGAATATGGTTCAACTAGTTTGATTTGATTACTGATGGATAACCAACCAATTCAAATAAAAACGATCTAAAGTGGCATAGCTACACGGGTTAGACACGTGATATTGTAGCTACCCGACCCTAAGAGAGACATTTGTTACTGGTCGTTAGATGACTAGTGGAATGCTTCTTAGATTTTTTTTACCAAAAGGATGTAGATGAAAATTTTATTTACCAAAATGGTGTAGTTGAAAAAATATTTATCAAAATAGTGTATTTTTAAACTTTATTGCTTCTCACTCCAATTCTTATCGGATCTTTTACATTAACTTATTATAAAGATTTTCAAAGAAATTTAAAGATGATTTCTTTAAATTTTAGCAAATATTTTAGACTTTTTTTTAATTTTTTGAGAAATATTTTTAAATTTATTTTAAAATGTTTTATAATAGAGCTTTATAAATATGTTTTCATGGTTTAAAAAATCTTTGTTAAAAACAAAAATTGTAGATGCATTTCACAAATTAACACGATAAGAAAATGTTTTTAAATGGTTTATTTTTAGGGTGTTCGTTAATCATACAAACCGAACCATACCGAAAAAGTTTGGTTGGTTTAGTAGATTTAAAAGTTGATGGTTCGGTTTACAATTTGTGTTTTGATAGACCGGTTGGTTTGATTCGACTTATAATTTTGTTTTTGACTAAACCTTATAAATACGGAGCGAATTTTGTACTAAACTTTATAGACACAGACAGACTGAGTATCGTTTTTAAGTATTTTTCTATTAAACACTAATACAATTAGTAAATATTAAAATTAAAAATCATTAAGACGTGATGAACTTAATTGGTTGATTTTATGTAAGAATAATAAACTAATAGTTTTAACGTAAACACAATTATAAGAAGATAAAATTTTAGTTCCAAACTAGGGGTTTTTGGCATCAATCTTATACAACATAATTAAACAAATAAAAAATAATTTAACAAAAAAATGTTTCAAAAGACATTAAAATATATTTCTGGAACAACCTTGAAAAAATAAAAAAAAATTAATTTTTTTTTTCTAAAAATGTCCAATAAAAATAGGAGTGAGAAGCAAAACTACTAAAAAATACATCATACCAAATTGATAAATAAGTTTTTTATTTACACCATTTTGAGAAAAACTCACGCTTCTTAGATGAAGAGCATAAGACTGATTGAATTAAAAGATATTATGCGTCCACCCCAGTCTTGAAACATTGGATATACTTATTAGTAATCTTTTATACATTTGTTTCTTAAAATGAGTACTATAATAACCCTATTCCCTTGTCCTAAACAGAAACAAGCAAAAAAACAGTTTCTTCCTTTTCCATTTACTATTTTGAAGGAGATTGAGTGTATTCTATGCTGACTGCAGCATCTAATGAATACTCAAATTCCTATTTTTAGACCAAAAAATCTCTTTAGCAGGTTACTCTTTTGTCGTTTCTCCCTCTTCAGGTATCACTTTCACTCCCCTCAGACGCAAAATACAAATTCATAGACTGGAATTAGCACCTTTTTATGCCCTCTAAATGTCTCCACACCCCACCCCCTTTCATTTTCAACACCCTTTTTTCTCATCTCGATCACCATTCACCACCAGCTTTCCTAGGGTTTTCAAGATTCTATATGCACATGTGCTGCACAAATCCCAGGTGGGAATCTTGTTGATTTCAGTGTTTCTTGAGCCAATTCAAGTGATTTCAGTTTTAGGGTTCTGGGAATTCGAGTTTTGTAAGTTGTTGTGTACTTTTTATCTCATGAAAATCGAATTTAGTTCTTTTGTGTGCATATTGGTTTCAAGAACCTCATGGTTTCTTGTGGGGTTTTGTTGAATTTGAGAATCTTGATGTTGTGTTGGGTAAAAAGATTTGTTTTGTTGATTAAGTTTGTATCTTTGTGCTTGTATTAATAAGGGTTTTGTTGTTTTCTTGATTTTAACCCTCTGGGAGGTGATAAGTTTGTTAATTTTGTTTGTGAAGATTATGAAACTGAAGTTGAAATTGGCTATAGTTATTTGTGCTAATTTAGGGTGAGAGTGGTTGTTTGTCAATTATTGTAAGGTGATTAGTAATAGTAATTCTAGAGTATTTGCTTCATATGTTTTTTCTTTTAAATTTATTGATGTATTGAAGCTGCTGCAAATTTCTGGGCAGTAAAGGAAGGTAAAAGATGTGAGAATTTGGGCACAAAAAGTGGGAAATTTGTTCCTTTTGGTCCAAATGGCAACTGAAAGTCCAATAAGAATCATAGAAGCTAGTGGAAAATGGGTATCACAGGGTGCATTTGAGGAGCTGGGATCGGTGATAAAGGGCCAAAACTTTCAAGAAAAACGGAGGAAATCAGGCCCTAATCGTAGTGGAAGTGCACCTCCAAGCATGGAAGGTTCATTTGCAGCAATTGAAAACCTCATGTCTAGACATAAAATTGCGGCAAATGCTACCGAGTCTGAAGAACTCCCTCCACCTCTAATTTCAGATCAAAATCGACATCTATTACAGAATGTAGCACCTACTGCGAATAATCCAAGATTCACATCCTTTGAAGATTCTACCCGTTTGACTCAGAGTAATCTTTCTACTCATAAGGAAGAATTCGATGATGACGATGACTCAACAAAACAGGTATTTAAGTTATTCGGAAACTTATAAAGTGATTTATATACACATAAAGATGTTGTTCATTGCTGTAATTGCGAAGTATTAACCATACAGGAAAATTCTCCACATAATGATGAAGCGGATAATCATGATGGTGACAATACGAGACAAATTTTGTACTCAAACCCCACAACCACAGCTATTTCCAACTCATCAGAGGAAGATGATGTTTCAAGTATAACAAATGAAATGGGTGCTATTAATATGTCTACTATCCCAAATACAGAAAGTCAAAGTCAAAGGGACCAACAACGAAGAAGTATGTTGCAAGTAAACATCCCGCACCCTCAAATAGTGTCACAAGGTCAAGCTTATATTGGGATTAATCAGTTTCTTCCAAGTCCCTCAAATTTCTCATCTGAAGTACAATGGGCACTTCAGTCATCTGCAGTTACACCACCAACATATGCTTCCGGTTCAGCTTATATGATGTCAGCAAATCATGTTTACACAAATATGTACTTCCCTCAACAATACACTGTTGGTGGGTATGCTTTTAATCAACCATATGTATCAGGGTATCTCCATACGGGGCCCATTCATATGCCTTATGACGTTCATCCTTCACCAAGCTATATAGGTCAAGGTCAAAGCCAACATCTGAACAAGTTTTATGGGCATCCCGGGTTACCGATGCAATCTCCATTTGCTGAAAGTTTGCAGCTTTCTACTCGTGGAGAAGACTCTATACAAAAGCAGCAACCTTTAGGAAATGTAGGCCATAGCAACTTGAACCCTAGAATAATAGATACTGCAAGTCCTTACTACTTAGGAAGCCAAACCAATACGGGTATTCTACAGTTCCCAAACACAACGTATGCTAGTCCACCTGTGCCAGCATCCCCGATGGGTGGGGTCAGTTTTCAAAGAAACGGAATGAGGTCTTATGGTGGAAATCAGGTTTTCAAAGATCCAAAAACGTATGCTTTTCTTGAGGAACTGAAATCTGGTAAAGGTCGCAGGCTTGAACTCTCTGATATTTTTGGCCACATTGTCGAATTCTGGTGAGTATTAAAAGAGTTACAGTCTCAAGCATAATTTTCGGAGGTGGCAAGATGGGCGGGTTACATGTCACTAAAACGGGACATTTTTATTTCAGGTCAAAACAGGTGGCCAGATGGTTGACTCACAAACTTTTTTAGTTATCCACTTATAGAATTTTTTGAAATTAATTAATGTATTAAGTATGATTACAAAAACATTATTGTTTCTGTAATGATCCAAATCTCCAAACACGACGATTAGGAATTTCTTTAAATGAAAAATACGCTTCATGACAATTTTAACCCGTATAGCTAAAGTTTTGATTCAACCCGTTTGAGTTCCATTAGCAAGTTAACATGTTGAGATTGTCACAATGTCACCTCTCTGTATTTAATACTATTAGAAGATATTACATCATCCTTGTAACTATTAATGCAGTGGTGATCAACATGGAAGTCGATTCATTCAACAGAAGTTGGAAACATGTAGCATTGAGGAGAAGGAATCTGTATTTAAGGAAGTTCTTCCTAATGCTTCTAGCTTAATCACTGATGTTTTTGGTAACTATGTTATTCAAAAGGTATTGTGTAACTTTGTAGTTTTACATGCTATTTGACTGACCACTTAATTTTGTATAGTATGTTTCTCGACTTTTGTGTGTTTAACAGTTTTTTGAGTATGGAAGTGGTGAGCAAAGGAGGGAGCTTGCAAACCAGCTTGAAGGTCAAATATTGCCTTTATGTCTGCAGATGTATGGCTGCCGAGTCATCCAAAAGGTAAATAAGTAGTTTTTGTGTTCTACTATTGAAATGTCTAAAATATCCTTCAACAACAACCTAGAGAAAACTGTTTCACCTATTCTCAAATTTTGGGAAATGGAGGATTAATAATTTAATGATGAGGATATATCTTATTCTTTTTGTTGGGCAAATATATTTTAGGCCCTTGATGTTATTGAGGTAGAACAAAAAATCAAGCTTGTTCGTGAACTTGATGGGCATGTTTTGAGGTGTGTTCGTGATCAAAATGGAAATCACGTGATACAAAAGTGTATAGAGAGTATTCCAATGGAGAAAATCAAATTTGTAATCTCATCTTTCCGTGATCAAGTTGCAGCCCTTTCAACACATCCATATGGGTGTCGTGTCATACAGGTGTAAATCTTTGTTTTTTCCCCTTTATCTTTGTTTTTTATAAAGCTATGACTTAGAAGGATGTGCTTGATTGAGCTTTTTTGTTGTTAATAGAGGGTTCTAGAACATTCTGCGGATGAATTACAAAGCCAGTTTATAGTCGATGAGATATTGGAATCCGTTTATACTCTTGCACAGGACCAGTATGGCAATTATGTAACACAGGTTTGTTTTTATCATCTTTAGGATTGGTTTAGATGATGCTTTCCTATTTATTAGAGGTGGAAACTTTGACCTATTTAATTATGAACATGTTGTTTTGGATTATGTTTTATATCAAATGGGTCACATAAACACATAGCTAAAAGGGGAACGGTCAAATGGGTTGAAAGTCGCCTAAAGTCTATTTGATTTAAAAAAATTATAATTATATTGTTTTGGTAATCACAGCTAACACAAAACACACTAGTTATTCAAAATGTACAAAGCCCGTTAACACACTACTGTTCATTGACTTTTTCATCTTTCTTCTGCATATTATATCTGATCTTTAATGATTATGCCGCTTGCAGCATGTGTTAAAGAGAGGAAAGCCCGAAGAAAGAAGCCAAATTGCGCACAAGTTGGCAGGCCATGTTGTACAACTTAGCCAGCATAAATTTGCATCAAATGTAATCGAGAAGTGTTTGGAATATGCTGAATCTGCAGCAAGAGGAATCTTGATTGACGAAATCATCGGCCTAGGTGAAAACAGTGATAATTTATTGGTGAGCAATCTTTTTCTAATTGGTGCATATATTCAATTTCTTTTCTGATGTATGTAGAGTGGTTAAATAATTTCTATAAATTGTATGATGAAAATGTCGAATGATGAATTGCATTCAACGTTTATATAGTTGGTGTGGTTTTGATGTTGTAGGCAATGGTGAAAGACCAATATGCAAATTATGTTATTCAAAAGGTTCTTCAAACATGTACGAGCGATCAGAGGGAAGTGTTGCTTGGTCGAATAAAGATTCATCTCAATTCATTGAAGAAATACACCTATGGAAAACATATTGTAACTCGCTTTGAACAACTATATGGCGAAGGTGCAATACCTATTTCTTTGGTTTAACATGGTGATAGAAATCACACACTTTATAATCTTGATTTGACTTGTGTTTACTTTGTTACGTGCAGAGCTTCAGGCCGCAGGTTCATAGCCTGCTTTGCTGAACACATTATAATTATTCGGTCCTTCACATGCATGGCGGTTATTGAAACTGAAAAATGGAAGAAAGATTCATTTGAGACTTTGGTTTCATGGGAATTCACAAAAATCTTGAAGCGCCATTCGACATGTATAGGTCGTGTTTGAACAATCGCTATGCATAGACTGTGTGTCTGTGCTTGTAAATACCTGAACCTATTAGTGGTTTGAACATCTGTTTTAGCTAGTTAGGTTCATGTACTTTGTAGTTTGTTCTATCTCATGGTAATTGTTGGAATAATTTATGGCATAGATTTTAACGAAGATTTAAGATTTCTTTACTGTTTTTTTAGCTCCAAGGTTGTGGGAAAGTGTAATGAGATGGAGTGATGGCTTAAAAAAGGAGATATTGTCTTGCAGTTTGCATAGTACGAGGAAGTGTTCTTGAGTTTCGTAAATTTTGAGATTTGATATCTATTTTTAGCTTTTCAAAATACTAAAGATATTATTTTTTATTTTTTTATCTCCTCCCTTGATCTTTACATAAAGAAACTTTCTTATCATATCCAGTTATCCACTGGCAAATTTAGAAACTTTCTCCAGTTACAGTTCTTGAAACTTCTGTCACATGATGCTAAAAGTGGATATGGTTAAACGGCTTTAAAGGAGACTTGTAGTCTCATGATCAATATTAATATTGACTTGTAGTCTCATGATCAATATTAATATTCTTCCGATCGTACGTTGAACAAATGTTTGAGAAATAGAGATTGGTTTATAGGGAAAAAAGTGTGAAAGGAACATGTATTTAGTACGCTAATTTAATGGTTAAGTTGGTTGTTGCAACAATGTTCAAGTTTGATCCACTACTTTAACGGCTTTGATCATGCAAGTATCATCCTTTAACGTCTACTATTACAGTCAATGATCAACATTCCGTCATTTTTTGTTCCAATCATATAAGCATCTTTTCCTTCTTTTAACGTCTACTATTACTATGATGCATCTAAATCATTACATTGATCATACATGTTATAGATATTTCTTCTAAATCCCCAAGTACTTTAAATGGCTGTAAATACCCCACATTCCAATCATATATTCATCTTTATTTTTAAAAAACTTTTAAATGTGTTCAACGGGCCACTATATCAACATATGATGATATGACTCTTTAGTAAAATGATAACCCATCTAACCCCCCCACCCCCAAAAAAAAAAAACTTTATACAAAGTATGAATACTTTTGACTTATTAACCGTTAACACCCTTAAAACCATTTCATTTTACAAACATACTATAAAATCCCCTAGGCAAACTATAACCCAAATGAACCCTGATATAACAATAGAGTTGATTTGTTTGTTTAGCATCGAGTTATCAAGCCTGTGTCAAAGCAGTACACTTGTTCATACCAAAAATGAAACCAATAAACTGTTCGTTCTAAATGCAGAAGGTATTATATTACAAAACCTCAAAAATTTTAATATGTCGTGCAATAGCATGCCTCTCAAATGTGACAAGAAAACAGTGCATATATGACGTACAATCAAAACCGGGACTTCCGCTTGCGGGCAGTGTATTTTGTGTCCGGAGGCACAACGTTTCCTTTGCTCCTCATCTGCTCCTTTTTCTTCAATACCCATGACCTCGTCTTACCTTTCTTCGTTATTTTTTGCTTTTTCCGTGGCCTGTTCCTATCTGATATACACACCTGCAAATGCAATAGAGAAAAGACATAATTTGGTGTATTTAAGTTGACTTGAAAAAAGATTTAATGAATATCGACATCCAAATGTCAGTTATAAATTTTAATAACTTACAGTTTGGTTCTCTTCATCGCCACTGCTCTCGTCATCTGAACTACTGTCACCGTCTTCACCTTTGGCCCTTGGTGTTGTGGTGCTCATAGAAGGTGGCCCACAAGTAAGCACAAGGTACTCTTTTCTTTTCTTCGAGCTGTTTCAAAGATTATTGCAAATAGTGCACCATATGGGCTTCAAGATGAACAAAAAAGAGAACCACGGTCCATGTTCAAAATCTTAATTAACCAGCAAAGTTAGCCTTATTTGAAGGAGTAGTACAGTACAAGCTATGAATGCACATGAGGAATTATGCATGCAACATTATGAAGTTTATTGAGTTTTTAATTATTTGAATAAGTCTGACTTGCTGAGTCAAGCATGTGGGTCTAGTAGTCTATTTCTTTTAGCCGTATTTTATGTTTTCCGTTTCAAGTTTTTCAGGAAGAAGTTAGTTCCTTTGTTTCATTGTAAGCCTATATAAGGCAGTCTTTGAGTATTGAATAAACCATCAGAAAACATTGAGTGTGATATTATCTCTTATACCAACATTATTTGATTATATATCAAAATATGTTAAAACAGAAACCAACTGAAATTAGGTTCCTTCTCACTTCTAGGCAAACTTTTCCTCTTTTTTCATTATAGACAATTATAGAAATTGAATGAGAAGCATGTTATGGAAAAAAGGCGATACCTGTGGGGGTAATCAATGACAACACCACCAGCAAATCCAGCACGCATAGCAAAACTTAAAATTAGCTCTCGTTGGGCATTATTTTCAGGATACAATTGGAAAACCGCTCTAGCTCCCCTGCCCAAACATCTATAAAGTGATCCAAAGAAAGCCCTGCAGCAGAGACACAAGATATTAATTTTTAAGACTAACTTTGCTGTTCAAAGTAGAGCATGAAGTAACAAAAAAATACATATTTTTTTGGTGAGGGTATTAGGCAGTGACGATAGAACTATGATAATTATGTACGCTTTGAAAATAAGGAGAGATATGATTATACATACTTTAATCTCAATCGTGGCTCATGACAAGATTTATCAGCATTGCACAACCACTACACAATAAAATCAAACTGTCAGAATATTTATACTTTTCAACTCCTAGATGAAGTTTTTCGCTTGCATATAAACCTCAAAACTTTTAATAAAGAATACAAACCTGAACAGCCGAGATACTTATGGCACCATCCATCACTCCAGAACGTAGTCCTAGGCCCTGCATACGCAATAAAATACTTACTGAACTTTGAGAGTACAATAATGATGGAACTAGGAATCTCTTACTTCAGTAATAAAAACAGAATTTTTTTCCTTAAGGACATTCAAAAGATTTAACATTTCTGGCATGATTTTAAAATTATTACTCTTGCACAAAGACCACATTCATGATTCAACAGTCCATAGATGCACATAGTGCCTAGAAACATGAAACATTTATATTAACTTAATAGTTGAATTGTGGCTACTATTGCATGTCAATATATGAAAGAAAACATGAGATACTCTGCTGAGAATCTCATTCTGTTAAGTAATGAAAAACCAGGATGGTTTAGAGCCTCAGCCTTCAAAGAAATTAAGCACATATGCTGCATTCTCAAGTTATTTTAGGAAAGTGAGGGAAAGCAAAAAAACAAAAAGTTGTGTCCTTGAGTTTTTTTAAGTAAAGGGAAAGAAAAAAAGATGAAATTTTGGTTTCCTTCCAAGACTTACTTCCCATTTTGGAGAGGTAAGAAATAATAGGAACGAGAAAAGTTTGTACCTTTTTGTGATTACAAAAATCCCCTAGTTTTGAAACCTCAAGGTAATGACTTATTAATACATACAGAACATAACCATAAAACCATCAATTTTCCTTCCATATTTCTCTAACTTGAGAACATGAAATACTCTCATAATATCTTTCCTTTTCCATTCATTTCTCTTAATAGTGGAGAACATGAATAAATCGATAAACATTCTTTACCTTTATTTTCTCTACTTTTCTACATATTTAAAACACTAGAACACAGTGATAGCATCACCAAGGATTCATTAACCATCCACATGATGTATAATATAAAACCTATAATATGCAGTTAGCCAACTGCCTTACTGCCACAAGAGGAATACAAGTATAGAAAAAAAAGATGGATACCTGACCCATGTCACCAAGAATAAGATCACCATCAGTCTCCCGCTCCAAAGCAATATCTGAGTTAAATAAAATCGTATATGAGCGTGCACAATATATAACTCACCTCGCATGCTTCTAAAGAGAAAACAAAACTATTTCATACCAAGCATGGACCGCGATATATCTAGACCAATCCAATGATGTCCATTCTCAGATATTGTTTCACCACTAAGCCCCGAACCACAACCTGCCAATCATGAAAGCAAGCACAACTCAAGTCCATAATTTTTCCAAATATATAAACAACTACAAACTATCACCTCATTACTGAAACAAATGTCCACACAAGAATCAGTAGTAAGGTACCCAGTCCCCTTGTTCCTATAGCATTTACTACAACCAGAACTCAAGTCACATATTTCCGCTTTAAAACAGAAGATTGCCATGACAAAAACAAACCATTACCAAATTTTCTTCTTTATTATACAAATGACATCTCACACCCATTGTTCGCATTGAGACACCATCAAACTTAATCCCTTAACAACTGTACTATACTGCACTTAATTACTAATCAGTTCCCAATCCACTAAGAGCATTCACGTCCCATCCCCATCCTTATAAATACACTAAAAATTACTACTTTTTCTCTCTTCTTTTCAATTAAATAGATTTTTTATACCTTTATCATTACGTTTTCTTTCTCCTCCACTCACAATCACTTTCAAAATTATTAAAAACATTTATAAAGGTGAACAATGTTTCCCAATAATATAGAGATGATCGGTAACATTTTCTCAATTCTTCGCTCACAATCACTTACAACCATCTCTAATAATATAAAGCACACATTCACAGAAAAAATAGTAAACGAGATGTGAATGCTCTGACAAAAGCTCTTCTTTTCAGCTTTCTTCTCATAAATTGACACCAGAACTCCAACAGATCATATAATCAAACTGAGAAAACCTATAAAGCCCAATACCAAACATATATAACAAAAAGGAAATAACTAGCGTACCAATATCAAGAAGCAATCTAGGGATTCCATCATCAGGCAATGCAAGAAGCTCTAATGCTCTCTCTGAAAGCTCCGCCTTTTATTTCAATAAAAAAATTCAAGAACATTTTCATACATACAAGAAACAACACGAATAGTAATATTATAATAACTCGCTAATTGGATACAGAAACAAGAGGCGTAATTGATATGCATGTACCTGAATTCCGACGATACGAGAAGAAGAAGTGTACTTTCGAGCTTCAACATCGTCGTAGAATATCTCAGGTGGTGCCTGTAGCTCCGGCCTCGATGACATCTGTACTGACGGCGACGGTGACGGCGACGGCGACGGCGACGGCGACGGCGACGGTGACGGCGGCGGTGGTTTTAGCGATCGACGGAGGGTGCTGCTGGGGTTTTGTGGACTGCAATGCAAAGGGTTTAGACTCCAAATTAGGTTTTTTATACTTTATATATACAATATATATACTAGGTTATAATTGTAATATAGGTACTAAATAAATTTAACTTTGCATTGTTTATAATACAAAAATATGTTTCTAAATATTATGTATTATATAGATTTAATAAATTCATGTATTACAAATTAAAAAATTTAAAATTAATACATTTGAAATTTTAATTATAGATAGTTAGTAATTAATAATTAATAAATTAATAATTAATAAATAGTTATTATAGCATTTATAATTAAGAGAAGAGAGAATCGGGAACCCATTTAGCAGATGACCTGAAATGGTGATAAGTATCCGGATTTATATTTGTTTATTAGTATAGAGATAAGATATATAATAAACTAGCTTTAGTGAACCCGTGTATTACAGGAGTTGAATAAATAAAATATTAAATAGAATAAAAATTTATTAATTATTAAATAATATGTGATTTAAATTATATGTAAGTACTATAAGTAATACAACAATGATATAAAATTTTCAAAAATTTGTTTTTATACTTTCTGTGTTTTTACTAAAAAATAAATCAAATATTTCATTTAAAAATAAAATACATTTAAAAAATATCATTTTTAAAATATTTCATGTTTTAAAAAAAGTATGATGTACGTTTTAGAAAATTTTATTTTTATCAAAAATTGTTTCTCTAGAAATAAACATTAATAAAAAGATTTATTTCTTAATTTTTTTAAATCTATAACCTATAATAAAATAAGGTTTTCTTTAAACATATGTCATCATTTTAGCATATCAAAATAATTACTTTCCCGCATATCTCTCATAATAAATACAAAAATTATAAAAACAATTAATTTGACTTTCATTTTTAATTAATATATGTTAAAACAAATATATTTAAATTTGTGTTTCTTATCTTTCTCATATTAAATAATAATTATTATAAATAAGTAAACTAAACTATTAAACCTCTAAAATTTAAATGTGCACTAGCTAGTTGTCATAACGATGGAGAGCACTAGAGGTAGAGCACGAGGTGATAACTCCGGCGACCGAGATAACTCAGGAGACAAGGATCATGAAGAGAGGTGGCAAGATGCTAAAAGAAGACATAGGAGGAGATCTACTAATCCAAATGCTCCTCCAAAAACCCAAGAAACTACTTTCTTTGTCTACAATCTCCCAAAGGCCTTTTCCAGTGCAAGGCTTTGGAACCTATTCAAATGGTTTAGAGCTATCGTAGATGCTTTCATTCGTAGAAAGAGAGACAAATGCGAAAATGTTTTTGGTTTCGTTAGACTCAAACTGATCGAGGATGTGGAGACTTTCACTAGGAAACTTAACACAATCAAGATTGATGGGACGGAGGTGGGGGTACACCTCTCTAAGTTCTAACGTACCAAGCCTGTAAGTCATGTTAGAAGTACTAAGCAGACTAATACACCGTCACACCCCGAACGACGACAGAATTATTGTAAGGCTTCGTTCCCAGGATGCTTACAGCTGGTCAATCATCGCACATAAAATATATACTTACATTAACTTAAATAAAACGTTGCAGCGGAAACATTAAAAATAACTTTTCATATCAATATAAAGGCTTTTGCAAGTTAATACAACATTCGTTACAAAACATCGTTTGTTCGCATTACAATGCAAAAACATTAAACAAAAGAATGTCATCCAAAAAGAGCCAAGTAGTTGCCCCGTGCCATCCTCAGCAACCATTACCTACCAACTGAAAACACATAAAAGTCAGCGTTGCTGAGTGAGTTTTAGTTTTTTAATAAAACATACTTTATCTTTCATTTAAAACCGTTCTTTACAATCGTATGTGATAATACATCATACATACACATAGATAATATCATTATTATCTTCATCATTGGTTCACTTAACTTTTGTTCATTCATCATACGTCATTATCATTCACTTTCATTACTTTCATACATAACTTTCTTACTTTCATTCGTACGTTCATTACTTTCGATGACATGTATAATGCCCCGAACATTGTGCACGAAGCTGGTTACTAGGCCTGAGGTCTTTCTAGACCTCGAATATTGTGCACGAAGCTGACTCCAGACCTAGGGCAAGTACATTCACCACTTTTCTTTTCTTTTTCATTCCGAACCAATGCCATGTGATATACCCCGAACATTGTGCACGAAGCTGGTTACTGGGCCTAAGGTCTTTCATAGACCTCGAACATTGTGCACGAAGCTTACTCCAGTACCTGGAGCAAGCGACAAGGATCCCATACATATGGTCAATCACAAGGATTGGACCCCATTGTGCATCCTTCTGGGGTAGCTAACCCGCACACAGTTGAGCTAACACCCTTCATTGGGTGTGAACCTCCATACGTTGCTTGCAAGACTTTCATACTTTTATTTATTCATTAATGCATGCATTCTTTCATTTCAATCATTAACATTCAACGTAAAGCCACGGGAAAATAATCATACATAATAAGGAACATCAATATGAACATGCAAACATCACCATACAAGGCACCATCATACATATATAACATTCATCATACATACCATCATGCATAAGCATTAATCATACATCATCTATGACTCCCAAAAGTCAACTTACTTAGCCCCAGGAACATCCCAAGTCAAAGCCTACTTTACACTTTTCCCCAAAAATCAGAAAAATATTCTAAGTCTTACAGGCGCATGAGCCCTATTCGGGTGCATGAGGGACACTTAGGCGCATGGGCAAATTCCAGGTGCATGGGCACTATTGGGGCGTGTGAACTCTCAGTCGCATGACCCTCGGTCGCGTGACCTTCGGTCGCATGGGGAAATTTTCAGGCGCATGAGCCCTATTTGGGCGCATTAGCAGCCTCATTCGTACCTAAACATCAGATTTCAGTCCCCAATCACTCTAACCTGCTCTAAGCTTATACCATCCATTCTAAGCCTTAGAAACCCAGTCGCATCATCATTCAAACATATCATTGCCCAACTTGAACCCCACTCGAATCGCACACAAGCATACACATGTACGGGTGTAACGCCCAACTTTATAAAAACATTTTCATATGTGTTTCCAGCCCTAAAATCTGTTAAAACATGTAAAATTAGGGTCCTAGAACTCACCTTAGCAGTCTCTTCGGGTAGGACTTCCTTCAAACCCGTTTGCTTCAAGTTTCACCTAGAAACCTACTTGAATTCGACTCCTGCACTTGTTCTTCAAGATCCCGAATGCTTCTGGCTTTTCCCATTTTCTCTCTCACTCAGCCGAATGGAAGGTGAGTATGGGGAGAAGGGAGTGGGTGGCCATGCCCACTTTATACTGACTTTTGTAAAGTTTTGTCCTTTTGACATTTTTTACCCTTGGCTTGGGTAAAATACATTTTCTTCCTTTTTCTTTCTTTTTCTTCGCTTTATTCTTCTTTCTTTGACTTTAAAAAAAATAACCGGGTGTTACAAATCCACCTCCCTTATATAGGTTTCATCCCCGAAACTTGTTATTCCTCAAACAAACGTGGGTAATGTTGTCTCATCTTTTCTTCAGTCTCCCACGTAGACTCAGATCCCTTTCTGTGATTCCACTGTACGCGCACAAGAGGAACCACTTTATTCCTCAACCTCTTCTCTTTACGATCAATGATCGCCGCTGGTTGCACCACATAATTGAGCCGTTTATCTACCTCGATATCTTCCAGTGGTACAACCATGTCCTCGTCTGCTATACATTTTCTCAAATGAGATACATGGAATGTCGGATAAATTCCACTTAACTCCTCCAGTTACTCTAGTCTATAGGCCACTTCTCCTACTCGAGCAATGATTCGAAAAGGCCTTATGTATCTTGGACTCAACTTGCTTCGCTTTCTGAACCGAATGATACCTTTCCAAGGTGAGACTTTCAACATAACTCTATCACCCACCTGGAACTCAAACGGTCTACGTCGTTTATCAACATACGACTTTTGCCTATCTTTAGCTGCCTTCATGAAGGCCTTGATCCTTTCCAGCTTCTTAATCGTAGCCTCGACCACCTCGACGCTCCCTAACTCTTTATGGCCGATATCACCCCAACAAACGAGTATCCTACATCTCCTACCGTATAATATCTCATAAGGAAGCATACCAATACTAGCATGATAACTGTTATTATATGAGAACTAAGCTAACGGTAAGTGGTCATACCAACATCCTCCAAAATCAATGACGCATTCCCGGAGCATATCTTCCAGCGTCTGAATGGTCCTTTCCAACTGACCATCTGTCTAAGGATGATAAGTCGTGTTAATATGTAACCTCGTCCCCATAGCATCGTGAAATCTCTTCCAAAACTTGGATGTAAACCGAGTGTCACGATCTGGCACGATAGAAACCGGTACACCATGGAGACTTACAATCTCTTTGATGAACCGATCCACTAATCTTTCGGAAGAATACATCTCACGAATCGGTAGGAAGTGAGCACTCTTCATTAAACGATCAACTATCACCCATATCGTATCATACCCTTTCATGATGCGCGGTAGCTTTGTAATAAAATCCAATGGTGATGTGCTTGTTGGGTATTCTACCTTGGAAGAAATTGAAGATTTCAATATTATTGAAGTTGAAGACTTGAAGCACAAAATCAACAAATATATTAGTCTAGGGTTTGTTTTGTAATTATTGTAAATACTAGACTAGTATAAATATTAGAACATATTATCATTGTAAAGTGTGACTAATTCACCACTTGTTAGGGTGAATTAAGTTTATCACCAACAACATCATATCATCATCCTTCATGGATGATGATTTCAACAATATATCAATAAACATCAAACATTAAACATGTTTGTGTTCTTCATCATGTTCATCATTATTATATTTTAGCATCTAATCATCAAGTCTTGTTATTATCAATATGAATCCTAAGATCCATGCTCATCGTTCCCGTTCATATCGAGAACACACAATGCTCCCACTTCCACTTTGGTATATCCAACGGTTGGATCTTTCCATACGGCTTCTGATACTCCGCCTTCACCTGCAAGCAAGTAAGGCACTTACTCACGTACTCCATTACGTCACGCTTCATACCCGGCCACCAATATTCTTTCTTCATATATTGATACATCTTCGTAGCACTGGTATGAATAGAGTATCGAGTCTTATGAGCTTTATCCATGATCTTCCCATGTAGATCACCAAAAAGAGGAATCCACATCTGCCCGAATCGAGTCCTAACACCGAGTGTGTTTTCACCCAATTCCACAACGAGGCCTCTCATTCTTTTAGAGTTAAGATGATCTTCTTTCATCACCTCATCTTGAAACTCCTTGAATTGCTTTATCACATTAGAGGTCATGACCAACTGGTAAGCCTTCACCCGAATCGGCTCGAATCTCTCCTTTCGGCTAAGGGCATTCGCCACCATGTTGGCTTTGCCCGAATGGTAATGGATCTCGCAATCATAATCCTTTATGAGATCCAACCATCTCCTCTGCCTCATGTTCAAATCTTTCTGCTCAAAGAAGTATTTCAAGCTCTTGTGGTCAGTGAATATGGTGCACTTCGTCCCATACAGGTAGTGCCTCCAAATCTTTAACGCGAAGACCACAACTGCTAGCTCCAAGTCATGAATAGGATAGTTTATCTCATGAACTTTCAACTGTCGGGATGCATAGGATATAACCTTTCCTCTCTGCATTAACATACATCCCAACCCCGAGTAGGAAACATCAGAATAAACCACCAAATCTTCACATCCATCGGGTAACGACAAAACAGGAGCTTGAGTCAATCTCGCCTTTAACTCCTCAAACGCCTTCTCTTGAGCTTGACCCCACACAAACTTTACATCCTTACGGGTCAACTTGGTTAGTGGAGAAGTGATTTTAGAGAATTCTTGAATAAACCTTCTGTAGTAGCCCGCCAAACCCAAGAAACTACAAATCTCGGATGGCATCTTTGGAGACTTCCATTGAATTACCGCCTCCACCTTTGTTGGGTCCACCATAATCCCCTCGGGATTCACCACGTGACCCAAGAACTAAACCTCGCGTAGCTAGAATGCGCACTTGGAAAACTTAGCATGCAACTTCTCCATTCTCAACGTCTCCAACACCTCTCGAATGTGACCGACATGCTCATTCTCGCTCTTCGAATAAATCAGGATATCATCAATAAACACGATCACCAATTTATCTAACATCGGCCGACAAACCCGATTCATCAAGTCCATAAAAAGCAGTTGGCGCGTTCGTCAAACCAAATGACATAACGAGAAACTCGTAGTGACTATAACGCGTGAGAAAAGCTATTTTAGGAATATCTTGCTCTTTCACTTTCAACTGATGGTAGCCAGATCGAAGGTCTATCCTCGAGAACCAACTGGCACCTTGAACCTAATCAAACAAATCATCAAATCTCGGTAACGGGTATCGATTCTTCACTGTCAGCTTATTCAACTCACGGTAGTCTGTACACATCCTTATACTACCGTCCTTCTTCTTCACGAATAAGACCGGAGCACCCCAAGGAGATATACTCGGTCTAATGAACCCCTTATCAAGCAGCTTTTGTAATTGCTCCATCAATTCCTTCATCTCAGTCGGAGCCAACCGATACGGTGCCTTAGAAACCGGTTGGGCACCTGGTATCAAGTCAATCTGAAATCCGATCTCTCGATCGGGTGGCACTCCTAGTAAGTCTTCGGGAAATACGTCTGGAAAGTCACACACAATCGGTACTTCAGACAGTTGTGGTGTTGGCGCATCCACATCCTTTACGTAGACCAACTAGGCACTACATCCATGCCTCATGCACTTTCCCGCCACCGCCATCGAAAACACCTTCGGAATCATAGTGACCCGATCACCATAAACCTCATCGAATTCCCGTCGGGCGCTGTCAACCGAATCATCTTCTTGCGACACACAATGTTCGCCTCGTAGTCCGCTAGCCAATCCATTCCTAGGACCACGTCAAACCCGCCTAAGGTCATCACGAAGGGTCTAACAGGAAACTTGTGACCTTCTAATTCTACGTCATAACCCTCTATCATCTCAGAAATCCCGGTAGACTTACCTATGACAGTTTCTACAACAAAGGGGGCATTTACACTCCTACTACTAATAGACAGTTTAGCACAGAAAGCAGCAGAGATAAAACTTTTACTAGCACCAGAATCAAATAACACAGAGGCTAAATTTGGTTTACTAGGAACGTACCTGACACAACATCAGGGTCCGTCCTAGCCTCCTCCTGTGTCATCGTAAACGCTCTGGCGCTCACCCTCTGTCCTTCTCCTCTAGACTTCTTCACTCCTGAACCTTCAGCCCTCGGCTTCTTGCAGTCTCTACTCATGTGGCCCTCCCCGCCACAGTTAAAACACCTCCTAGCCTTACACTCTCTCGCCATGTGGCTAGGCTTCCCACATTTGAAGCACACGTTCGATCCCCACCTACACTCGCCGATATGCTCCTTCCCACACTTACCACATCTCTTCACCCCCGCACCGGATGTGGTCATCCACCCATGCACCTTTGTTGCTTGGAGTGGCCCCGCCATGTCCAACCCGCTTCCCATTCCAATTCCGATCACCACCACCTATCTTGCTGCCTTCAGCCACCACCACAGTCCTTTCATCATACAACCTCCCTGCCAAATCAACCGCCAACCTAAACGTGCTCGATGGGGCGGCGATCATGTGCCTACGGACATCCGCCGGCAAGCCCTGGATATATTTCTTGATTTTTCGTGACAAGGGTGTCACTTGATCTGGCATCAGCCGCGCCATCTCATTTGTAACATCTTGTATTTTTGAGTTAATTAAAAGTTTGCATCGTTAAATTCTTGTAAGGACCATTGTTGCCATATGTGAAACTTATAGGCCATTTATGCTAATTTTCTTTTTATTTTTAATCCTTTAGTTTGAAGGTTAATAATGTTAATTATTACTTAATAAATAAATAATAATAATAATAATA
>BJCM01084075.1:0-18078 GCA_018326385.1 Flaveria bidentis
TATATATATCATCGATCTATTTTATATATTCAGTGCGCCCTGGATGATCTTTCGACCAAAACCGAAAACCGAAAACCAAACCAAACCGAACTGAAACGTATTCAGATAAGATTTATTATGGTTTTAACAATTTAAGGCGAATACTTTTTTTAAAAAGCATTTTATTTATTTTCAACTGTTATTTGTTATTGTATTGGGCTTAATAGCAAACTTGGAAACCATTAATTTTTTATTCGATTTAAACTGATTCTAAATTTTTGGAACCGAAAATCAATTCAGCTTCGGTTTTACACCAAATTAAACCGAAACTGAATACATAATTTGGTTCGGTTTTGAACTATTCATCTTTGGTTTGGTTTTAGTCCGCCGAGCCAAAGTAGTAGTAAAGATCGAAAACAATGTACCTTATCGCCTAGTTTCGAAGTAGCATTCGCGAACCATGTCGATTGATCGGTTTGACAATGAGTGTAACGGTCAAAATTTGATCGATAATCGACTAATCGGGCTTACTAAACCAGGTTTGATGCTCGAAGTACACTCCGAAGGTAAACTTTTGCCCGATCCCTGCAACAATAGCCGTTTGATTCATCGGTTTTAAGGCATAAAGTATACTATTTGAACTCCAAGTGAATTAACTAGAGAAAGGGTAATATATAGTACATGTAATGTCACGATTTTGTCGAAATATTGTTCAAAACGGTTCTCTCCCGAGAGGTCTTTCCTGTTGGGACATTTGCGTTAGTATCGCGTTGAAATGTGTTGGGAATGATAGATTTGTATATACACTGTGTGTGCGTGCGTGCTTGTGAGCAAAAAACTATGTGTACTTACACATGAGGAAAATAACCGGCATCAGAAACACATTTTACATTAGTACTTGATGGGAAATATGCGTGAAACTTGTCACAATTCA
Source organism: Flaveria bidentis (assembly GCA_018326385.1). Taxonomy (NCBI): domain Eukaryota; kingdom Viridiplantae; phylum Streptophyta; class Magnoliopsida; order Asterales; family Asteraceae; genus Flaveria; species Flaveria bidentis. The sequence goes on from BJCM01084075.1 coordinate 914, forward strand.
ATATTGCAGTCAATCCACCTGCGGAACACCCCGAGAGAAGGGCCTATCGACATATTTTGTTACACGTTAATAATCATGTTCATCGACGTTAATCGACTAGACATGGTTGTAGAGATCTAATAATATTATTGCACGAAGCGCGAAAGAGGGTATGTTACATTTTGTGCATCCTTCATTCCAATGCTCATGAGCTCCTCAACAATAGCAATGAACACCCTTGCACCTCGATAGTATAGGTTATTGGCCTACATTCAAAGGGTAATTAGTTATAACTGATCAAATATTATTAACGCGTTGATCATATGATTAAGATGAATTAACTTACAATTATAGTAATACTATACCCATACAGATCAAAATTATCTATCGTTCCGGTTATTCCTATTTGGACCGTTTTTATTTGAACAAACCGGTTACCACTCGCAGCGATGATCTGGTGAGCTTGTGGTTGGACAAGATTTTAATCTTTTTCCTTAGCCTTTTTTCTTTTAAATCTCATCTAATTTTGATTAACTTAGTATTCTAGGATACATAAATTAAAAATGTTTCGTTTATTTATGGCGTTATTTGTTTGTAAAATTTTATCCGATTACTAGACCAATAAGACTGTTGGTTCGCTACCTGTACATGAACCAACCAATTGTTGACACCATCTCCAGATCCTTTATCGAGCTGGTACGCGGGTGGGCTTCCATCCAAACAAACTACACATCAACAAAACTAACAATTTTAATAATTTTACATCTTTATGTAATTAGAAAGACAAATACAAACACAAAAAAAAAAACACCTGCTCCTTTGGCCACAGCACTTTCAATGATGGTTAACTTCACCTCCAATGAACTCTCTATATTTAGAAACAACATTATACAAACTACAAACATGCACCTTAGACTAAGGTACTTTGTTGCTCTTATTTTAACCATTCTTTCCTTATTTTTAACGAAATCAAGAAATATTTGTGCTTGAAAATGGTGTTAGCTTCAATGTGTATATGTGTGGAAAGAGTGTAGTTTACTATTAGTATTTATAGTATTTTGATATGTTGAATGTTGAATGAAATTGATCATCTTATGGTCAAGGGAATGTCTTTATTGGAAACATGAATGAAAAACTTCGATTAAGATTCTTTTAGTATTTTGTAATTACTATGACGCCCCTTGGTTTTAATATATGTCATTACATCTCCTTAGGTTTTGGTTATGGGAAACATGAGATCTTTTGGTTAAGAAAAGCATGATATCTTTGGATGTATAGGACAACTCGTTTATTATTTATTACCCTTTAACTCATTTACAACTTCATCACAACTTATTTATAAGCTTACAGTATTTTTTGACTTTTTACTCATTTACAAGCTTGTAGTATGTTTTGACTTTTTACTCGATTTATTTAGATGAAAGGGTTATATGGTTACGTTTTAAGTGTGATAATTTTAATATTTACATGTAATTTGATATGAATAACTACAGGAACAATATTTATGTTCGTCAATTTTAGTTCATTGGCACGTTCATCCTAAACCTAATATTCTTGCCTAACTATGTTTGAAATTTCCCATAAGAAGAAAACTATTTCCTATTCTTTTAAATACTTTACTTAGTAATTTATGTTGATTACACTTACAATTATGAATTAAATTATGAAACCTTAATTATAACTTTACAAACATAGACGTGAACATGAATATTAAATCAATGAAACTTATTGGAATTGATACTTCAACGATAATGACGTCATATAGTGATTCTATTATGATACGTTGAATATTGTGGATGATTATAGTAGAATGATTATGATGTTCTAAATAGAATTTTCTTGGTCGCTACTTATGATCGACTGAATTGAATTTCCCTTATTTTTTCATGTTATTAGGTATCTAGCAGTAATAATAATTGCCCCCTCAACTATTCTTAATTTACAATTGCTTTCATCAAGTAATGGTAGGGGACTAATTATATCATATTGGTAAACTTAGATCAAACGATCCATAAAACCATCTAACATGTTATTTCTATCAATTCAATTATTAGGCATGCTTGTATTTAGAATTATATGAAATTTTAATCAAACTAAAAGGTTTAATATGTAATTTCCCTGTAATAAGAGGTGGAAATGAAAGTTTAAAAAAGAAAATTAATGTTAGGAGTTACATGCCAATAAATATAGAGGTATAAATGCTTGTTAACTAAACTTGGTAAATGAAACATTGATTGATCGAGTTTATATTGAAAGAAGAGAAAAGGCAAAACGTTTTCTTTTCTATATCTTGGTTTTCATATGCCCTTAATTAACACTAAACACATAATTGAATATTGGTGTTTTAAATGAATTATTAGAATTCATAAATATACATTTTCTAGAACGGCTAATTAGATAATTTACGTGTCATTATATCACCCGATCATTTTTATTACTCAAGTACGGAATCTTGAGGCGCTAGGCTGAAACGTCTCCGAATGTAACTCGTACCCAAGATTTTCCCTTATTTTAATGAAGTTTTGGAATATTTAATCTCAATTCTTCTCTCCCACGTCATGTCCATGGTTACTTTTCTGTGTCAAGTCGTAGTCACATTGGGTGTGCCATCAGTTGGAGGTCGTAAGGGTATGGTCAAGCTTTAATCAAACCTCATAACATATTGCCTTAGATACGTAAGTGCAAGTGAACAATTTTAGATATAACATCACAACTAGTTTAAACCGTTGTATACTGCATATCAACATTAAAAAAGGGATAACTTTATAATATAGTAACAAACTTTCAAAAGTCTTACAATTATGTAACTTAAATTAAAAAAAGTGTTATAAATAGGTCACTCATCTTTTATATTTTATTTAAATTATAAGTTTTACATGTTTTTCTTTTTGTTTCAGTTAGACGATATTTTGTTCTTCTTTTTGATGCTAATGTGAAATGATGACGAGAATTTTAGATACCTTATTTTTTATTTTATAATATAATTATAATGTTTTATATTTTTAATATAATTTGATATATTAAAAATACAGGCTCCATATCTTCTCATTCGTTACTTTTTTACATAAGAAAATTAGATTATGACCCGATTTGATTATTTAGTAGGACAATTTTAAAAAAATGTATTACTAACCAAATTAAAACATTTTTGAAATTTGGTTTCGTTTAAAAAAAGACATTGATAATATTCGATAAAAAATAACGGCCCATTACACCCAAGTACCCAACAAATGATCGGCCCATTAGACTCACATGTTTTTTTTCTTTTTAAAAAATAAATTAGAATATGCACTCACATGATTTCTAAACCACAATTAACCATTAAACACGGATCTCCATAAGAATGCCCTTACGAAACCACAAACTTTTCCTAAGCCGACCACAACCCACACACACACTGACGGCTAATTATATATATATAGGTGATAAATCAAATTAAAATCATGTTTATAAATGAAAACCGTAAAAACCATCTTTTCCCAAACACATAATTTATAATTGATTCGACTTTTTTATTGTTTAAAGTATATTTAGATAAAATTCAACTTTATTTTTTGAATTCATTATATATTATTTAGTTTAAACTCCAAGGAATGACAATGAGGACGAAACAACTTACGTATACGTAACTAGTATGAGTTATATGTACGTAAGTTTTAGTTGTACACTTGTTAACACGTACGTATATATACATAACCCCTACATATACGTAACTATTAGTTGTATACTTTGTAACATGAATTTACATATATGTAGCCCTTGGTTTTTATGGTTTTCATTTATAACATGGTTTTCAATGGAACTCTCCCATATATATATATATATATATATATATATGTGTGTGTGTGTGTGTGTGTGTGTGTGTGTATGATATAAATATATATATATATGCATATGTTGATCTCAAAAACGACATATTTTTTAAATTAATCTATCAAGTTTTACTTACTAGAGATTAGGGTTTCAATGGGCAGTGATTAAAAACGACTCAAAGGGGTTTTCTCACGGTAGTAAGATTCCTCCTTGATGGTGTTTTTGGATGGATAAAGCTTAACGCGTTAAAATTAGCAGAGATAGTTGACCTCGCTGAAGTATTGGGGGTGGTTCCAAATCACAATAAAAAAATGATTTAGGGTAGTTAAAAGAAATAGTGTTACTCGTTATGATACTTTAAGTTAGTTGCTAGTAAAAATAAAATAACAGTGCAAGATTGGTAGAAAATCAAGAGTATTAGAGGATACCCTAGAAGTGCCATCCCACCTTTATCAAGCTTAAGTTCATCAAACATTTTTTTTACATAAAAGTTTTAACTATCATTAAAAATACAAGAAAATGTTTGTAAACAAAGAACAATAAAAAGAATATCATAATGAAACAATACAATAATACAAAGCAAAATTCGATTATGAAAATAGTAAAAGGAATGTCCCATGAACCTCGTATACATCCAAAACATGTAGAATATAAAAGAACATAATCATTATTAATTCATTTCACAGTCTCACAAATGTTCATTGGAAATTGAAGACAGGCTTATGATGTGCTTAGAATTTGTCGGCTTTATAAGCCATTGCCTGTTAAAGTGGTCTCTATGTGCTATTTTTGCGGCTTGATCTCGATAAATCTTACATTTATTTCGTATAATATAATTTTATTGACGATGTATGTTTGCACTTTACAGTTTACACTTTTACATGATTTGAATCAGTGACGAAAAGTTATGAGATTACGTATAAACTTGATTAAACTTAATTACACGCAATAAATACTTTGTGTAAACAAGTTATATGTGAAGGTTTATGTGAATGCTCCTTAACTTCATATAATGAGGCTCGATTAAAAAGTTTTAAGTTGGCTTCGAGCTTCACACAAATTTTAACACTTATGTGAAGTTACATTTAAAAGTTTTGTTTAGGATATTATTTAAAAAAGGAAAATAACAATTATATACTAACCAATATTAAAACACGATATTAACGCGAGTTGACAATATAGTGGACAAAGGGGTTAATTTGGAGTTTGGACGTTTCACGTTTGGTACCACAGGAATGTGGTCCGTGAGCAATTCCATGATTATAAAAATATAAAAAGGTTTATAATAATAAAGTTTAATATTAAGATATTAATTAAATACAGTTGTAACGGTTATTTTAAAAAAATTAAAAGCAAACAAAATTCATAAATTATTGTGTATTAACCACTAACACTAGTCAAATTACAATAATTACATTTATTATAAAATAACTTATTTCACCAATACATGATTATGACGTCATTACCACTAATACATGTATTTATTTAACAAAGTAACTATAAATAACGGAAATACACACAAACAACTAGATTAAGGAGGCTATGTGTATCTTCATATGCTAAACTTGTGATGATTGATCCGAGCCTAACAATAGTGTGGATCCACTTGCTGGGTATCAATCATTTTGAACTCGTATTTGTCGTAAAACCAATCGCCAACACTTTCCGCCATTGTCTGTAATACAACTCGTTTTAAGACAAAAATGTGAAACAATAGCTGTTTTATGAGATGTATTATAACCAATCTACAAGTATTAAAGAAAATATTTTACCTTATTAGCTAGCTTCGAAGTAGGGTTTTCAAACCATATTGTTTGGTCAGTTTCACAATGAGTATAGCAAGTGTTAACAAACATTCCTTTGGATGAACTATTAGCAACGACTGCTATCGCCCCCAAAAAATCTGATCGAAATTCTGCAACAAAAACAAAGGAAAAAAGTCTTAACCACAAACATTAAGCTTCATCACTATTGAAAAGGTGTTAAACACGTAGGTTTCCTGTCACTCATGTTTATCTTTTAAAGTACTGGTTTTACCTTCGAGTCGTTTAATTTGGTTTTCCGAGCATTCTTTCAAATCATTTTTGCACTTAGTGAAATCACCACTAGGATCGGCTTCATATGATGTCAAAATGTAGGATACCTTGAGTAAATTTATAGTAACAAATGAACACTAGTTAGAAATAACATATTATGATCGTATGTCATAGAATACAGATATAAAACCAACCTGCCATGTATCATAGGCTGAATTTACCACGAAGACAGGGGTGTTAATGTAAGGCATCGCGTATTGAGGGTAGAAACACTACAATGACAATCAAATTCTTAACAACATGTAAATCTTTGAATCAAGTAAAGAGTGACAACAATATATGTATAACACGCTTACTAGACCGGGTTTCATGTTTGAAGTACACTCCGAGGGTAGATTTTTGGCGGATCCCTAAATCATAGATATTTAATAACGGTTAACAAACACTTTTAACCCGAAAGAATGAGATTGACTAGTGTGTGAACAAGATATATAAAATATACATGTAATGCCACAACTCTGTCATAGTATTGTTCAAAACGATACTCTCCTGAGTAGTCTCTCCTGTTGCAACATTTGTATTAGTATCATAATGAAATTTATTGCAAATAATATTATGTGTACACGTGTGTGTGCGCGCGAGGTAGAGAAATTAATGAACTTACACATGAGCAAAGTAACCGGCGTCAGGAACACACTTTACTTTAGTACCAGAAGGAAAGAATCCATGAAACTTGTCACAATTCAATATTGCAGCCAATCCGCCAGCAGAACATCCCGAGAGAATAGCCTATTATCATATCACACGTTTAACTTATCATGTTAATCAACAAAAAATGACTACATACGATTGTAGATATCTAATAATATTATAGCATGATACGCGTAAAAAAGGTTATGTTACATTTTGTGCATCCTTCATTCCAACATTCATGAGCTCCTCAACAATAGCATTGAACACCCGTGCACCTCTAAAGTACAGGCCATTAGCCTACATTCAAAGAGTAATTTGGTAATTACGTATCAAAAATAACACTTTGATTGTATAATTAAGAGTATTTAACTTACAGAATCAACTTCTTCCACATCACCAGTGAATGATGATCCGTCACAATATCTCATGTACACTCGATTCCAATTATAGAAGTCTGAAAATAAAAAAAAAAGTTTCCAACGTCATAAAAACATCAAACCTTAAATGCCACAAAGATTGAAGTGAATGTTCGATCTTTACGAGGATTCTGATCTTGTCTATTGCTTAATATCCCGGAGAAGTATAACTCCTGCATCAATTTCGATGACCCGAGCCCGTTGCCCATAGTTTTCCTGTTAACACAATCGTTGATCGTATCACACCATCCTCCACCCTGACACGATATCACACGAAACGATTGAAAATTATAAATGTTTAAATTTTAAAAAATTAAATGACAAATAAATAGTAATAATTTATTTATTTTTCAATTAACTTAAAAGTACAAGGTTGCAGTAAATTTACTAAATTTATATTAACGTTTTATTATTGTTAGTTTTTTTTGTCTAAGTTAGAAAATATAATCACTAAAGTGATAAAAATACATATATATTTCATTTGTCTCGTTTAATTTTAGAAGGTTAAATATTTATAAATATATTATATATGATTAGAATAAATGATGAAATTTGAGTGAACTTTTTGAAAGAATGTTAAAAATGATTTTAATAAAACGCTTGAAATTATAAAATTAGTTGGAATCTGTTTTGTTTAACATCATAACGGACCTGAATATGAACCAACCAATTGTTGACGCCATCCCCGAACCCTTTATCAAGCTGGTACGCGGGCGGGCTTCCATCCAAACAAACTGCACCATCAACAAAACTCAAAATTTATTTATAAACTTACAACTTTCTGTAATTAGAAAGAATATTACAAACACAAAAACATATCACCTGCTCCTTTGGCAACAGCACTTTCAATGATGGTTATCTCCACCTCCAATGAACTTTCTGTATTTACAAACAACATTATACAGACTATAAATATGCACCTAATTGCACTTAATTCAACCATTTTTACTTGAAAATGGTGTAAGCTTTTATATATGTCTTTTTGTGTGTGTGTGTGTGTGTGTGTGTGTGAAAAGGTGTGTGTTTGAGGATGCTCAACGACGTTGTCAAATGTGTTGAGTGAAGATGAGATGGGTTAGAGAATGTGATAAAGGGGCATATTTATAGGGATGAGAAAGTTCGAGTATGGTCCATGTAGTATTAGATAAATAATATATGACCCCTTGAGTTTCTGTATATGTCATGATAACTCCTTAGGTTTAGCTTTTTGGAAAAACATGATGTCATCTTCATTATATATATATATATATATAGGGAGAGAGAGAGACGCACATGTATCTACGTATGAATTAGTGTATGTTATGATATAAATCAAACTATAGATAAGTCTTGTTCTTGGATATGTTCTATATGTTTCTTCTCTCATCATCTTATCTGTTAACTTTATGACGTATTTGATTCATCGTTTTAGACATAACTTTATATTCATTTATGGGATAAATGATTATGTTTTTTTATGGTGAAAGATGTGCATGGAGCTTTCAATGTCAAGATGGTTAGCTAGATGTGTGTATTATTCCATGAACCCTAATTAACCCACCCTCTTTTGGTGGTTCGGGAACAAGTTGTCATAAATATATCACGCGATCAGTACTTTTGTGTTATTTATAATCTAGCTAAGATGACGTTATCTTTTAATACCGTAACAACTACATAACAATTTAGTAAGATACAGATTCCGTCTATGTAATACATAAATGCGTAGTTAGTCAACGTGCTTCATTAATCACACTTACTGTCAAATTACGCTTATGTTATATTATAGAACTCTTAGAGATTGAAATTGAACCCCGGCTGATCACCTTTGATGTGGCTAGAGCGAAGACACTTAGCAAATTGACTTTCAAGTCAACATAGCAAACTTAAGTCCATATGTGTCCCAATGTGGGGCATCTTTGACATTGGAACTTGACTCGATGACTATCATTTTCACTATTTTATTTTAATCTTTTCATCTTATATAACAATATATTAATCTTTTTTTCAACCCTTATCTTCATATCCTTTTGATTAGAGAAGATGAAAACATTATTTACTAAGTATAGTGATGTTTACCGGCAACACTAATAGAAAAGTGACTTTAGTCAATGGATTTGTAAAAATCAATAAACGATACAAAACGTTAAACTTTTTAATAGTTGTTATTGTTTCGTTGGTAATGAACGATAGATCTCTAATGAAGGGATAAATAATAATAATAATAATAATAAACAACAAATATAAAATCATAATGCTCATGGTTGTAAATGACAATTATTATTTCAGGTTTCTCAGTCTTGACAATTAGAAAAAACTACAATGGAGAAGTTGTTGACGAATTGTTAGAAGTCTTTGGTAAATATTCTTGAGGTCCTTTTTGGTGAATTTTGCTAATATCACCTTGGAACCGGGTGTCTATCATTAATATCGATCAGTGATCTGTTGATGAGTAAAACGTCTATGCTCCGTCAACAAAAGTCGTTATTCATCCATCAATGAGATGTTTACCCATACCAAGTTTCCCTAGAGACCATTATTTACAAATTCCATGTTCTTTGAGTATCACCAAGGAATCTCTTAGTCGGTGAAAGTTCTCATGAAGTTACTTTAAGTCTAAAACCCCTAAATAAACCCAACTATAGTCCCTTCTTCAGTGAGTCTCCCCACAAACTCATGGTTTGGTGAATCACCCTCATCGAATTTAACAGGCTAGGTCGTAGATGCCTCATATCTAACAAAGGGCGGAGGAGGTATGTTGGTAGACGTGTCGCACTTTACAAAGAGTGAAAGATGCAATTTGGTGGAATCCTACATAACCTAAATAACATTAGATCGCGACCATGTTAGACCGTGAGAATGTTAATTAACAACATACTGATGTTAATTTGACTCTACTAGTTTTGTGTCCTTATGCTTAATTATAAAATTTTATATAAGTGCTCACAATTCACAAATCAAATGGTGATGAAAGAGAAGCACCAATTAAGATGTGTATTAAGGTAAAATGCTAATACACTTCTCTTGTGAGATACCGGTACCAGAAATTCAGGAATCACACTAATACCATGTCAATCAACAAGATCTAATAAACCATAAACTTCAATTATCGGAATAAATACTTTTATCTAATTTTTTATTGTTAAACTATGGTTTTTTGTTTAATCAATACCATAATCACAACAAACTCACTATGTAATAATGTACACAACAACGAAGATTTATATTAATCTATAACTGAAATGACATGTATATAAATAGTGGGATATATATTCATCAATCCACTCCAAAATATTTCTATTTAGGAGTAACCAAATATTTATTGTGGTTGAATTAGTGTGTTAATGTCACCAAAACACGATAAGGTTAATTAGTGATCACATTTTGTGCTCTTAATGCTTCTGGCACTAACATGCACGATATCGATTTTTTATATATTTCAAATTAAATACAACCTTTGATTAGATATATGATTTTCTCCCATTATAGTAAAAACTATAATGAAACTTAATCTATATTGGTATATATTGTACATAATAATGAATGGATAATCAAATAATTAAAAGTGTTTTCTTATTGAGTTTAGAGTGACTTTCGGCCGTAGAAACTTTTGGCCCAATTACACTTTATAATAATATTATTACAAGGAATAATAATTAGAAAAAAGCAAATGTCACGTAGAAGTCATGTATACATTAGCGGCTATGGCATTTGAATGCGTAATAGTGTTTGTGTGAATATGAGATTAAATTAACAAATAGATGATGTGTGGTATGATGATTGATTGGTAGAAAAAATAAAAGAATAAAAAATCAAAAGTGTCATTTCACGTTGGTTATAACTATCATAAAATGTTTTATCTTGCCCCTAAATCTTAAATTCTAAACTTTAAATTTTAAACCTTAAATCTTAAATTCTAAACTCTAAACTATAAATCCTAAAACCTAAACCCTAAATCATGAGTAGTGTTTAGTTTCAATGTGTGATAGGAGTGTCATATAGGATTAACATGACTCACTACAGATGGTCTAAAGTTATATATGATTAATTAAAATCTTTTTTCTAGTATATAATATGAGTTAAACCCTCTTAGTTTAATTGAGATTGGCTCATTAAAATTCATACCGAATTGAGCTTAAACAATATAATTTTTTATGCATTAACAGAATGTGATTAAACCAATTTACATTGTGTGGTTATATACTTATGCTGGAAACCTACATACATAAATGGACACAATACAACAACGCATAAAACCCCCACACGTACACATGTGGTATCATATTGGTTCCAACGTTTTTTAAGTTAAAAGTGATTTCTAATGTAAACAATTTAAAAAGCGATTTCTAATGTAAACAACTTAAAAAGCTATTTCTAATGTAAACCGTCATATACGTACATAGTTGTGTATATATCTGTTCTTTCTATGTTTAGAAGGTGTCATTATTGAAAATAAAAATTTCCCGACACAATGATAAATTAAACCGATGGATGAATACAATGTACATGAAGCATCCGATTGCTGACGTCATCACCATTTTCTTTATCAAGATGAAACGTTTCAATGCTTCCATCCTCACAATTTACAAATGGCACCTCCAACCAATGACATCATTTCTTTCTAAATATAGAGCTTCATCTTATCTTAATTCTTTTGAATTTACAAATATTAAAATGATATATGTATTGGCTAACATAAATCGAACCCGTAAAAACTATTATAGCTAATCACATATTTGGTCTCATCAAATGTGATTTGATTTCTTTGACCGAGTTTAGGTTTTTCTGTCGTCTCTTTAACGAAAAAAAATAATAATTTCGATCTTTTATCGTTTTACAAGTTTATATTATTAGACTAAGGGGATGTTTGGTTGCATCTGAATCATTAAGTGTTGAATGATTAAAAGTTTTGAATGATTAAGAAATCTGAATAGTTAAATGCTAAAATAATAAGTGATTGTTTGGTTGCATCTAAACCATTATGTATAGAATGACTATTTTACAACTCTGAACTATTTTGTGTTTAATAAAATATATTTGTTTGGTTATATATCTGAATGAATACACTGAATGAATATTTATAAAAAAAATACAAAACTTCATAGTAATCATTCCAAATACAACATACAAAAATCCACATACAAATCCTTTGAAGTTTTTAATATACAAATCAACATACAAACTTCATAGTAGCTTGTTAACTCAATAACAACAAACTAACAGTACCAATTTGAAGTTTTTACAACCTAGCCTTTTCATTTACATCATATACACACCACAAATTTGTACAAATTTGTTAACTCAATAACAACAAACTAACACTCAATGATCAAATTTGTACAAATTTGATGTTTTTAGTGACACCCATGAGCAAAAGGGTTGCGACAGTGAAGAGGTACAGTAGTAGAGGGTTGCGATTGTGAAGGGGTACGGTGGCGGAGGGTTGCGACGGTAAAGAGGTACGTGGCGGGGGGTGGCGACGGTGAAGGGATTGCGGTGGTGAGGGGGTTGAACGGCTAAAGGGTTGCGACAATGAGGGGCCGGTGGTAGAGGGTTGTAGCGGAGAAGGGGTACAGTGGCGGGAGGCTGCGCCGGCAAGGTTGGGCAGCGGCGGTGACGAGGTGGCGACGAGAAAGGGACGATGAAGGCTGGTGTCTGCGACATGAGGGAAAGAGAGGGGTTCAATGGTTTTCTTTTGTTAATGTAAATGGTTCAGAGGTAGCCTCTTAATGATATCATTAAAATATCAAACAATCCTAACTAGTTAGACAAAAGTAAAAAATTATAACATACTTATTTGGCATTGAATGAAAGTTAAATTAACTATAAGAGTTAGATATACTTTCCTTGCGGTTTATATGAATTATGATTTTTCCCTTTGAGTCTTTTTTACATGTATTGTTCTTTACATTAAAATTGATAACATGTATGGTCTTTAATACGAATATTTGTATTAAATTCTTACTAAATCATGTTGTCAAAGTTGGTTACTATCGTACTCTTTTTTCCCAACTGTTCAACAACTCCTTCCTCTACGAGCCTCCCAATATTGGGAGACTCGTTACTTCAATCAGTCCCCATATTTCTCAAATGAAACGGTTCACTTATTTTTGGACATCAAACAAAATATGATTTTGGAGCTTTTTCCATAAAAAAAGATTTAAACAAAATATATGCTAAACAAAATTTCTCTTAATAAATCTATAATTTGTCATCGTAATTTGCTTTTGTTTGACAATGGTGTGTATTGTTTTGGATGTAGGTGTTTGTTGTGAATTTTATTTAGATTTAGATTTATGTATGTTGGGGGTTGGTTGATAGACATACTTGTTTGTGGTATCCATCCCCTCTTATCTTTTGATGGTGGTGGTTGTCATGAATGAATAAAGATTGGTGGTGGATGGTATTGGATAATATATACAACCAGAAATGTGAAGCTGCAAAATTCTTGAACATTATGAATCCATAATTGAATTATTAAAACATCATGAAAGAAAATAATTAAGAGCATCTATAATAAACCAATTACCCAAATCATGTAATGTGCATAAACGTAACCCTTTAATGTGCACATCAATGTAAACCACAAAGGGTATATGCTTTAACTTTAGTGACGAGTTGCATTATGTTTAATAAACATATGACAATGTTGTTCAAATCCTCGAATTATATATAATATTAATTATCAATGTATTTGTGCATTATAAGATGTATTTAAGTTTTAATGGGTTGTACCCACTTTTGTTTTTTTGTTTTTGTTTTAATTTTCTTACTTTTAACCAAATACTTTAAAATATTTTACAATTTAACCCCTAAAATTTTTCACCTTCATCTTTGGTTCCTTATATTTTTTATGTTTTAGAAAATTTTCATTTTACGTTTCAGTTTAAATTTTATGAGTTAACATGCTGCAATGTACATGTGTAGTTCAACATTTTTACATCTATTTCTTCTCCTGTTCAATAGCCCTGTCACAACGTGCATTAGACCGAATTAGTTATTGTTTTTAATGTTTTACGTTTCACGCGTAGAGTGGTTCAACATTTTAAGCATACTTTCCATTCGGTTATACTTTTTTCATCTTTATTTTCTTAATATGAGTTTTTTCGGTGTTGTTAGTCTTTAATGGTGGTTTGAAATTAGCGCTACTTGACACGGTTTTACGTCCCACACCGTAATGCGGGAGCTTAATACTAGTTTTAAACTAAGTATAAAAAAAGAGAGATCCTAAAGTAGGTTGATGACTAGGAGACATTTAATGTTATTTTTTTGTTTTTGTTTTATAGTTTTCCTTTAAAAGATTTTTAAATAAAGCGTTTGACGAGGTGAGACATATGTAATTGATATCTAAAAGTGTATACAGGGTTAGCATTATTTGAAACTCATAAGTATCTTTAGGAACAATGAGAAGTCCTATGAACACGTAACTTTTATTTCTTATGTTTTGTACAAAAAATATCAAAATATAAAGTTTGATCGACTCAATTGATACTCAAAATGAAAATAATGTTAGAAAACATGAAATCAAATATGTGAGTAATATGAGAGTCACGAACCAGAATAAATCAATTGGACATAACTCAGATAAGATAAAGAACTAGTATGTATTATTGTGTGATTTTCGTGAACTAGAAGAAGATAAATTTAAGAGAAAGTAACCACAAATAATAAAGCAATTCGATTTTAGGGAGGGTCCAAGAAACTACCATTTGACAATTTTTATTTTTAATTCAAAATTGACTAGAAATTATGACCCTAGCCAGGGGCATTGTTCCTTGAACCCTTCTAACAAGGGTGCTTCCCCCGAACCCTCGTCAAGGGACGTTGCCCCCTTGGAACCCCCGTAAGTAGGTTTTTAATCAAACATCATAATAAACTCAAACAATAGTACAATCCGTACTTCTTGACTTGTTTGATGGAAACCATGATCACATTAGTCGTTAATTAATCCAATTACATTAAAATATCTAACAAATAATAAAAATGTTCTAATCTAAATATATGTAAGTAATATAATTATAATATCTACACATACGTAGGCGTAGCTAAACAAACAAAAATTTTAAAAACATATGAAAACATTACTTTGATGAGTTTTATGTTATTTTCATGGTTTTTAACATACATAAACACATACATAACAGGAATAGACTCTTTAAAGATGTGAACTATTAATATCATGTATCGCAATTCTCAACATATTTATAAGTTCTTAAATGATATTACCTGATCTATCTATCATATTATAATCAAATACTAATTTAAATATGCACTAAATTATATTACAAAGATATAAAGGGTTGCTTAATTCAAATAACTCACATAATGATATTTACATTGAGTATTTGTTAACATTTTAAAACATTGAAGTCGATAAATTTTTAGTTTATGTCTTTATGCATCTAAATTCGTACATACTTGAATATGAAACATATGAATTTTTAAGGTATTTTAATAAAATATACTTTAAAAGTTTAGCAAACAGTTTCTTGAAGATTTTATAGTATGATATTATTGATTTTTAGATTAAACAAGTATTAAACCTCCCGTCTTGCAGCTGGAAACATAAAACCGTAACAAGTGACACCAATATCACACTACCGTCAACAGCCAATTTACACAAGAAAAATCGTATTAAAAAAAATAAAAACAAAAAAATTATATAAAATCAAACAAAAAGTAGACGAAAAAACATCGAATTACGCACGCGAAACGTAAAATATAGAAAACAATATCTAAGTCGACAGATAGGTGTGAAAATGTTGAACCACTCACATACGTAGTAGCATGTAACTCATAAACTTAGACCGTCACGTAAAAAGAAAAACATGTAAAATATGAAATGTATAGAGATAAAAGTTGAGAGTGAAAAAAGTATTAGGGTTAAGTTATGAAATATATAAAAGTATTGTAGTTGAAAGTAAAAGAAACTAAAAAAAAGATATAACCAAGAAGTACAACTTATAAAACACAATGTACAACCCATAAATCATATAAAAGTTGATAATTAGTATATGGTTAATGTTAACCATCTTTTATTGCCATAGTCGTGTTAATTCTTCGATCAATTAAAATCTTTATTATTAATTTACTAGAATAACATCATTACACCTGTACATATATTATATTATATATATGTATAAATTCGTATGCGTAAAAGAATTTATACTAGTGTAAATTACACTTACATCTATTTACAATATGTAAGTGTAACTTACACCAATATAAATTTTTTACACTTACGAATTTATACATATACAAAAATATATATTTTGTATATATATATAATGATATTAGTTGTCACACCCCAATCTTGACGGCGGAAACGTCGAGGAGTGAGAGTTAAGATCGTTCACAACCACATAACGCTATTCTTAAATCCAAAAACATTATTCATAAGTTTCAAATGTAATATTACAAACATAGGTCTCAAATAAGGAAAACATAACAAGCTTATTCATTTATTTAACTAGGTCCATTCCTAGGTGTGAACAACTTCAAAAATGACGATCAAGCTTGAGTATTTTCTGAAACATGTTAAAAATAAAAGGTCAACATAATGTTGGTGAGATTTCCATAGTTTTCAATACATAAGTATATAAAATATGGCAATTCATGTTGTAAGTTAGAGAACAAAGTAACTAGAGATGTAAGACAAAATGCACAATCAAACCTCGACAAAGTTTTACAAGTCTCAAACGTTTACAAGTATATACGATTAGATAAGTGTACTTGGATCAACCAAGCAGGCTTGTCTGGACCATAGATCTATGACTTCGCTAGGCTAGCAATAGTTAATGATTATACATATATTCGACATTACATAGTAGCCACAAAGTTCAACTAACCACAACATACAGGTGAAATGTCATAAGTTTACAAGAATCAAACGTGTTTACAAGTGCAAAGTTTATAAAGTAACATGTTTCACACCAAAGTGTAAATATATAAAAATGGGTATAGAAATACTCACTTGATCAAATAAGTATATAATTGGTGATTAATAAGAAATATAAAAAGCAAGGTTCCAACGTATTTCTTCACAAGGTACCTAAGTATATATATTTACAAGATTTAAGTTTTATTGTAATGAGTTTATCGAATCGACGAGGACTAGGGTTCTAAGTCGAATTTGGGGCTTGTCAAATAATTATGTTTAAACAAATGAAATATAATTTATATTTTCTATATATATATATATATATATATATATATATATATATTATTCAAAATTGTGAAAGAAACAGTTATA
>BJCM01084076.1:0-24658 GCA_018326385.1 Flaveria bidentis
TCATGTTTGGCTTCGGAAGATATTGGTCTTGGCTTCGGAAGATTTTACACTTAGAGTATTTCTTGTTGCTGGTGTGAAAACTTCCGAAGCTTCTACTTCAGTATTCATGTGCATGCATGCAGAAGGACTTTGGGTGTTTGGTTGCTTCAGCCTCTTCATAATTCTCTACAATACCTATAATACAACTTTCTAAGCACTACAAATATTCAAGAGAACTCATTGTTTGAGCAATTTAACAATATTTCTATGTTCAATAGCCACATGATTAAGGTAGATATTTGGCACTAACACATATATGAGAGCTCAATTGATTATGGACAGTTTGAATATGCAGAAATAACATGAACATCTGTGGTTGAATGTCGAAAACAGAAATATTCTGTATATATAAACAAGAAAACAACCATCAATTTCCAAGTGCAATGTAGATCAGTATGTTGAGGCACTTCAATTTCTTGCAGAGTTACAGTCATATATTGCAAAACCAATTTTTTATTACAGCATATGGAACAAATTTCACAGCACAATCACAATTCAACTTATAAAAAAACCTGAATCGCCAACGATTGCACAACACAGTAAATGGAAACAACCTAAGAACACAAAACCAATTCGATTCCGACAAAAGTAAACAGTAATTTGCATAAATGTAATCATTGACTGAAACATGCTAAGAACCCTAGATTTAAGCACGAGAAACCTAACAGAAACCAATTCGGCCCGTTGTTTTTTCTTTATATTCAATGTAGAGGGGGGCGAAGGGGAGGGGGCCGAAGGGGAGGTGGCGCGGTGGAGAGGTGGCGCGGTGGCGACGGTGGCGACGGAAGTGGCGACCGGTGATGGTTGTGAAGAGGAGTGGGGGAGGTGGATGTGGGGAATGAAGATGGGTGAAGGTGATGTTAGGGCTCAAATGAATTCAGAAGAGAAGAGGTTAAAAGAGGTTGTGAAGACATTGTTCAACCTCTTCTCCGTGCAGAGGTGAGGAAGACGTTTTTTAATGAAACGTCTTCCAGAAAACAAACAGTCTGCGAAGTAAAAACCTCTTCCCGCGTCTGCGAGCGCGCAGATGAAAAGGTGGAGAAGAGGTTTTTTCAAAAAACAAACACCCCCTTAGTAGTTTTGGAGCACTTTTAACTCAAATTAAATTATTTAATCCAGTTAAATGCAAATGGTACTATAGTATCTTGGATATTTATTCTAGTTATTCATATTAAAAAATAATATCATTTGAAGATTATAATTACTTATTTCTATAATAATTAATTGCACTTATACTTACGATTCAGGTCTTTGTACAGTACTTATAGTCATACTGGCATGGTATTAAAGACTCAACAATTATTATTATTTTTAATGTGGTATAACTTACGGGCGGTTTGATAGTCTTTTAATAGAACCATTATGAGGCTGCTTATTTCATAAAAAAATGATCTTTTAATGGGACCATTCAACACTGAATGGTTAAGTGACGGAGGAGTGTTGAATGGGAATTATTACCCATCTACCCCTCAAACAAAAGCATCAACCCAACCTATTTCCCACAACCATCAACCCCTACCCATCTCCCGTCTCCTACCACCATCGGTTTCCTCCGCCGCCGGCAACCCTTCAGCCGTCCGTCGTACGTTACACCGTCGCATTCCACCACTTACTAAATCGGAAAATTCAGAGTAAATTGCTGCATAATTGAATCAAAATACCTTAAAATCAGGAGCTCTGGAGCCGAGGGAAACACCTTTGGATTCGAGTCTTGCGGTACGTACTACGAGTCTTCTCGAGGCGGACTCCTCCGCCGCGCACAGCGGTGTAACAACACCGGCGATAGTGGCAACAATGAGCAGCAGTTCCTTCAGCGTTTGGTGGCTAATGTGCGCCCTAAGGGTGTGGTTGTTAAGGAAGAAAGCAGTAAAGCGGTTGTTATGGGGTCGGAGGTAACATAGGCCATTGTTGCTTTCGTTGTTATTGAAAGGTCATTAAGCACAAAATAGTTCGGAAGGTAAAATAATCATTCTCCACATGTAATCAGAGATTCAACCAAACAACCACTTATTGGTTCAGCACTTAACTATTTAGACCTTTTAATCATTCAGACATCTTAATCATTCAGCACTTACTGGTTCAGATTCAACCAAACAACCTCTTAGTTGTCATAACCTATAATAATATTTTGTTTACTAAGCCCCATTATTACTTGGTAGTCTAAAGCCTAAATAGCAAATCTAAGGGTTTTGTTATTCATACTTCAGTTTTTTAGGACAACTAATGTAATCTAGTCTTAATGTCATACTCTTTGTCATCTTGGTTCCTAAGGTGTTATGGTGAAAGCCTAGATACTAAAAGTATCTAATTTGCTAAAATCTTATGCTTTCGTCCTTTCTTGTTTTTCATGACATTTTATTTGTTACTAAACATTTTATGTTAATGGCTTAACAATAATAAACTTAAGTGCAAGTATGTGAAGTCTAATAGTTAAAGCTTAGCTACTCTTGATCATATAACTATTTAGCTAAAACATTAGGCTTCGATGCCAATTGTAACACAACATCATTACAATTGTAACTCATCACCACAACAATTGTAACTCATCAACAGATATATATATATGTGAACAATACATAATTGATCATAACTTACAATAGAAGAAAATAAAGTTTTTTTTTATTTAAACTTAAAATATCTTGCTAGGAAGCATGTAGACACCCTGGCCTTATTTTTAACACACACCGTTTGGATTTAGTATGCCCCCACCCACAACTATTGCAAAATACATCTAGATTTAGTTACTACTCTTTTAATAAATAAAAGATATGTCACAATTAGTGTGGACGATGTCACGCAACCTCTGCCGAATTGTCGAGCCGAAGTTGCTAGAGGGGGATGTTCACGGGTGTCTTCCACCTTAGCCTCCCCGACCTATCTTGACCTCACCCTCCAACTAGCTTCTCTAGCGAGAGTATCCCCTGGGTTCATCTTCACCGAGACCCTAGGGTGGTGTTCCTGTGCGGTGAATTTGGCAATGTCACCCTCCTTTGAGCTGAAGCCGCATCGACAGAGTCCACCCTAGACGGTCTTTTGGCCGGTGAAAGGAACCGAATTGCGGAGTGTATCAAGTCTCCATTTGGTGCTACTTTGACTTGTTTAATATTTCCAAACCTTTTTATTATTGTTTGAATAGGCCATACATGCATGTTGAAATTTGGAAAGATGAAAGCAATTTACAAAGCCAATGAGTTGAAATAAAACATTTTAGCCCCCCTTTTGACTTCCTTCCTTCCTTTCCCTTTATCTTTTCTCATACGAAAAAGCACTGCTAAAATCGACTTCTTCTTTGTCCCATTTTCACATTCTTCAATGTAAAACAATAAATTAATTAACATACACGAGTTAATCAAGCAAACCAATGAGGTTGTTTCCCACGATCTTGTGTGAATAAATTAGAAATTTTATTATTGAGATTTGACTGTGAGTAATAAGGATACAAAGGACCTAAAACCCTACATGATAACATGATACACTGTTACACTAAATATAATTTTATATATATGCCCTCAAGGGACATGCGATACTAGATGATGTACCCTTAAAACAAAATGTTAAATAAGTGTTACGAATGCTAGTCTTGCATGATGCGGCATGAGGTGATTTTGTCGTGAAAATTCCTAAGAATTTAATTTGTATCTTACTAAATTCACAGCAGAATTATGTTAGATAACTATATTATGACTTTATATCTTATTAAACCGGTGACATAATCAATGTTAAGTTACAACATACATTATATTTATAACATATTATATATATTATTAAACACTTATGTCGATTTATACATAGACTTTTAAGGCTTTATAGTTTGGCTACCAAAGTGGTAAAGTTTGCTTTTAATATTTATAAAAACTAATTTCTTATGTTTATATTATTATGTATGTGTCGGTACGAGGCATGTAAAATATAAAATGTTTCTATGCATATTTTTATATAAACTTTGAGATGATCTACATGTGTCAAATATTAAACATGTTCATTCAAATGTATAAATCCATGTTACTCTACATTTCAACGTAAATTTAGTTTGGAAACAAGTTAGGACAATTGTAATCTATGTGTTTTATATGTATGTTTTGAGTTGATCTAGGTTTTGACATACTTTTATTTAAAATATAGACGAGTCAAGTATTATACATTTCGTTTAACGGTATAAGTTTGGGTTGCTTTATGATTCAGCGTAAATAAACTCCGAAAACAAGTCGAATCGATTGTTAGTCTATACTTTTTCACGCCACGTACGATGCCGCTGCAGCGCGCAACTGGTATAAAAACTAGTTAATTAACTAAAGAAATATCAAGTGAAATTAAACTCCAAGGTCGAGATTATGTGCATTTGGAAAGACAGATATATAGTTACATTCTTTAAAGAAGATAGAATGAATACAAACAAAACGCCTTTGAACTCAATAATTTTAGCATATAAGGTGGAGAATCTTATTCCTTTAGCTCTATCCACCCATCACTTTTCACACCTTTTCTCTTTTGTAAATTGAGTTGCATATAATACTGTATTCTATATTTTATAACCAAAACTACACATCTTCCATCAATAACCTAAAGGGTCATATTTGGATAGACATAAATGAAAAATCAAACAAATAAACAGAACAAAATCATAGTAATAATAATAATAATAATAATACGTACACAACTTTAGTGACATAATTTCTTGTGAAAAATAATAATATTGGCGGGAAGTATTGGAGAGATGATGAAGCAAGGGGCCATATAATATGAGAAATAATAAGAGAGAGTATAAAGGGGTCTTTACAGCTAGTAGATGCAGTTGCTTTGAAGGGACATTCACAGGAAACCTGACTCTGGACCCCTTTCTTTAACTTTGATCATAAACCCTCACCCCCACCTTTATTATTTTGTGTATCAAATAAGCTGCCACCCACAGTCTGGTGGGAACCCATCCAACCACATGCTTAATGACCATACTGCTACAATCACCACCATACACTAGGTGTTTGATTATATTTTTGATTTTACAATTTAGTATTATTGTGATGATTTTAAGAGAAGAATAGATATACAATGTGTGTTTGCGGTAAAAAAAAAGAATATGAAGCTAGAGATTTAACAAGTAAATTATACAAAAGATGAAAAAGCAAACACAATGACTAAACTACTCTTTAATTGTTTTAACTAATAATGGCCCATAAAATATTTGATTACTCCTTTAATTACGCCGTTTCTTGCTCCTTTCTTTTACTTACATTATCATGACCATTATTTCTGTTTGTGAATGGATGCACTCCAAGAAAAGATCACGAACTAAGATTTAGTCTTGTTTTTCTGACACCAATACTCATGAAAAAGACCCATAAAAATCCTAAAAAAAACACCCCACATCTTTACGTCATTGACTCATTTCCAAACATTCTTGGTATAATCTAACTAGAGGTTAACCGGACGTCCCGACCCGATCTGAACCATTCTTTACGCGGGTTGGACCCGCATAGTTAATGAAAAGATAACACAAAGAATCATAAACAAAAAAGTAAGTATTATATATAAAACAAACTCAATAACAAGTTTTCACATTCACACTTTCTAACTAAAGACTTGGCCATTACACTAAAAACAAGTAGCCTCATCTAATCTATATTCAAAACAAACAATAAATCACTAAGTACAAGAAGAAAAAAAGAAAAAAAAAGAGGATACTCCCTAAAAACCGCATCCACACTGTTGTTATATAGGTTTTTTTGTATAATAACTAAATCATTTTGGGGTTTTTTTATATTATAAAAGATAAAGTAGATTGTTACCAAGATGTGTTTGGTAGTTGGCTTCTTTAGCAAGACCAGTAGTTAGATGAGTCCAAACCAAGCTTCCTGCAACACCAAGAGAATTTTAATTTCAATAATCAACGTACATTTTGTCCTAAACATACCCGACCCTACGCTTTTATTTGTTACGGTTTAATCAACTTGTCGTATCAGTAAAATTCCTCCATTTCTCGTATGAGAAATACAGTTAGATGTTTTCAGCAGAAGTAAATTAAAACTTCCCGGGGGCCATTATCATACATCTTAACAATTTATATTTTTTTTTGTGAGAGTGAGACTTGAATAACCTCATCTTTATTTGCATATTATGGATAAGTCACCTTAACTAATTGGATTAAGAATCATTGAAATAAATTTATTTATATATTTAAACAATTTCACAAACATTCTGGTTTTTCATGCCGTAAAGCAAGCTAGTAACACATGCATCGGCGGTTGTTCATTAATCACGGCTTTTGACAAATTATTTCAGTCCCTTTCGGATCACGAAATCTAACTTCACGGGCTCAATTAACGAAATGACTATGGTCTATGAGTCATGTGAAACCACATAATATACACCCCGCCTACACGGCCCCACCACGTGATACATGTTCCCAATTGGCTTTTCGCAGGACCCCACTTAACCGCTTACATTAAATGCTCCGGTCAACACAAAGCCTAATTTCATCCTTCTATACCCAAATAATATCCACGTCAGCAATAACCCTACGTGGCAGGCCAAACCACCACCACGTGTATTATTAATATTAAATTATTAATAAATTTTTAACATAGGAAAAAGAATTTACCTTTTTCTTGGCGGGGATTATTGGACTTTATTTTTTATTATTCCCTCCAGGTCCTACTGAAAATATTCTTCAACCGGTTTCCGGCGAGTCTCTGCAACGCTTTTTTAGCTCCGGCGACTTCCATTTCACTCAGCCTCTGTAAACAGCCCTGAGCTCCGGCGTCCACCAGCCTTTTCCGGCAGCCGTTGCTTCCTCCGGCCATCAATGTGCACACAATCGCCACCGCGAATCTCTTCGGCACCGATTCGTTCGTCGGATCCAGCATCTGAATCAATCGCATCATGTTCTTCTCATCCTTCACGAACTCCTTACGATTCACTTTCACTGATAATAAACCTACCAATGCTTTCAATGTTGATTCTTGTAATCCTGCAGGCTTCGCGAATTCCATTAGCTTCATTAGAGATCCCATACATCCGGCGATCGCACGCTTGTTGTTATCGGTTATTGACAGATTGGATAGTATTGAGACGGAGATTTGTTGTAGTCTGAAGTTTCCTTGCGTTATGAGCGCTGAGATTTGCGTTATGAACATCGATGATGATGAGAGTAATCGACTAACGGAATCGGAGGATGATAGGGAGTGAATTGCGCGTAATACGTGTTCTAACGTGTCTGGATTTGACGATTGGTGAAGCAATTGCAACAGCTTTTGTAGACCTTTGTCTTGTATTATCAAAGCCCTAAAATACTCACTCGATGATGAAAGGATCGTGATGCAATTAGCTGCTTTCTCTTTCGCAGAAGGAGAACCTGATACCAGTAATCCGACGATCACCGGAACTCCGGCTTCTTCTCCGATGGAGATACGAATGTCTTCAACGGAAGCGACGTTTCTAATCGCACCGATCGCGTGCGATTGAGCTGTTAACGATCCCGATCTACACACATCAAGGAGTATCGGAACACCACCGTATGCCGAAATCGCCCAAGCGTTATCAGGATCAGCGGTGATCGCTTCAACAGCCATCGTCGCTTTCTCCTTCAACGGTAGCGATCCAGATTCAACGATCCTCAACAACGGCCCCAATCCTCCTTCTTCAAACACCGTTTTCCTCGACTCATGACTCGCACACGCGAGAATCGATATCACCGTCACCGATTGCTCGCGATGAGCGTTCACATCAAACAGATTAATCAAACAACCAACATTACCTTCCTTCGCCACCAACGTCGCAGCCTTCTCGTCTTCAACCAGCAGCTGAATCAACGACTCCAACGCCTTCCTCTTGAACTCCACACCTCCGATCTGCAGCCGCGTGAACACATCTCGGATGAACAAACTCAAATCCTCTTTAGCAGATCCAGGCGCAGGCTGCGACAACACAATCGCGTTAGACTGACGAAGAACACCGGATCGGAGCAACAAATCGAGATCGTTAAGCTGATTCGACAGCCATCCGGTGGCCATATCGAGATCACTCTGCATCAACAGCTTCCCAGCGACGTATGCTTTGTCAGTGCATCGGTCACACAGCGTTTGAACGCGACGGAGGGTGGATAAGAGGTTGGGGAGTAGGGTTACCAGAAGCTGATTCTCCGGCCAGTGAGGGAGATAATTGAGTTCCGAGAGGAGTGATTTGAGGGTGGCGAGTTTGGAGCGGATCACCTGCCAGCGGCCGGGGAAGGAGTGGATGGAGAGGGAGGCGGGGAGGAGCTGTGAGAGGAGGGCGGTGGTGAGGTCTAGGGTTTCGGCCGGAGACGGTGGCGGAGACGGCGGTGGTACGGCGGAGTGCATGGTGGATTGTGGTGGTGGGATTGACTATTGAGTGGGATGAAAGGGAAGGATTAGGGGGGAATCGGGGAAAAGTGAAGGGGGTGTGTGAGGTTTTAGGGGGGAGGGGGGTAGGAGGCACGTGACTATCGTGTGAGGTTGAGCGCGTGGGGGTGAAGGAGTTTAACCTAAGCTTAAGAAACGCGTGGGCTTCTGGTGTATGTTGGTTGTCGAGGGTAATTTCTTACTGGGCCTGTTTTCCTGGGCTTTATAATTTTGGGCTTTTCTGTAAACCCACCGTTGACCTATCGAGATCGAGCTGCCCTGACCGGTTTGTAATCTAAATTCTAAACAGGGTAGGGTTAAACCCAGATCGGGTCATGCTTAGCAAATTTCAAACTAAGTTTGAACGGGTTTCGGGTCGGGTCCAACCCGGGTGGGTTCTTCTTATGTAATTTAAATAATATGATTGATTCTTAGCAAGTTCAGCCGGGTCGGGTTGGGAAACGGATGAGGGAAACCGGTGTGGAACGGCCGGGTTATGCCGGGTCGGAACGAGGTTGTCGGGGCACCAAGTTGAACCCGGTTCGGTTTCGGGTAGGGTCGGCTTTGAATCCGGTTTTATTGTGGCTCCACTTAACTGGTATTAGAGATTCTCATATATTACACGAGTTAAACTTTAAAATTGAAACTAATGATGATGCTAATATATAATCACATATTATTTATGATATCGAAATTGGATTATGACTCGACTGAATATGAACATTGATACATATACAAAGACTTGAGCAATTGCATGAGATATAAAAGACATACAATTGATCTTTGAATTTAAATGTGTGATTCCTTGAATACGTTTAGGTATTAAGTGAGTTGTTGGTTTACCTGAATAGATGACGGATGTAAATATGAAATGTTTGTGAAAAAAAAAAGTCATAAAGGAGCTCAAATGAGTAGGGAAAATAAGTTAATAAAGTTTTTATTATTTATTATGATAAATATGTTCTTATTAGGGGTGCACAACCTGACTAGATCCTAAATCTACCTGAAATTTGTTTTGATAAAACTTGTTTGGTTCTGATTACATCCTGCAGTTTGAAACCAATTTAGGTATAACATACTTTAAATCCGGTTTGGATAAACGAATAGTTACATAAACTATTGAATATGATTGCGAAACTGGTTTGGTTTAACCCAAAATTAGTTTATGTTCCCTATATTCTTTATAACAAGATGGTTATTCTTATTAAAGATAATGTAAGTACTTTTATTATTTGTATTTATTGAGTTGGAATCATTTATAATAACAAAAACATTGTAAAAATTTATCAAGGTGAATATAGAAATTAGAAATCATATATAACATATTTAAGTGTCTATTTATGTATATGTATGTATGTTTTTTTTATGATACCATAGTATTATACTACCGAACATGATCAACTTGCTTGAAAATCATATCCGGTGTTTTCTATGTTGTAATCTCTTTTTAATTTGAACTGTCGACATGTGTTTATAGGTGTATATGCATCTTCTTCTTTATTGTTTATTTTTTATTGTCATCTCTAGGTGTAAACAAAACATAAGAGTCTAGCATGTCGTCTTTATCTCTATTTTTGTTCCCTTTGGAACCAAATAAAATAATTATTATCCATTTAAAAACAAAAGCTGACCATTAGTTAGTATGAATCCTTTATTGATTTAGAATTAAATAAATTTATATGCACTAAACGATTTAGTTAAACCCCTCTCTTTGCTAGTCAATAGTCAACTTGAGAAAAACTCTACTAGCATGAGCTTTGAGAATTTTGGTTTTTACCATCTAGAGGATTTTTGTGCATGATATTAAAGAAAATGTGCTTGTACTATCCTTTAACTACTTTACCGTACATATTAACTCGTCAAAATAAAGTTTTGAATGGTGTTAGAAGACTTATTAGGTTAATTCTTTAATTCGATGAAACATAAATATTTTGTTCATAACTAGTATGACACTCGCGTTTCATGACGGTGTTGTCGTCCGCAATGATATATCTTGAAACAATAACACTGATATAGTGTGCATCTTAAAATTTATAAAATCTAATATAACCGGTAGATGTACCGATTAACGTAAAATCTATAATGAATTAAAGGGAAAAACAAAAAAGAAACAAAAGATTATTAAAAAATATTCACGTACGCAATGGAGCTAATGCTTTTTTTATCAATATATTTATAAACCGTGGTTATGCAATTTGCAATGTGAAATTGAATTAAAGAAAAAAAGAATATGATTACAAAAATAAAAAAATAAAATATTTTTAAAAAGAATAATAGGGCTTGCAAGAAAGAAACCATCAACATTAATGGTTAATTTTTTTTAAAAAAACTTGTTAATGTTGTTGTATTTTGTAAGTTATATAATAGAAAAATGCCGACACAAAACACATCTTATCTTATCACAAAAAATACACAAGGTAGTGGGCCTTGGGACTACAAGCCCACATCCCACATGCACTAGAGACCACTAACAATAAATGGAAACACTAGAGAAGTCTGAGAGGTGACCCAATCCCATTATTCATTTTCATTATGCACACATCTTATCAATATACCCAAAGTTTACGAATTACTCTAAATTATTTGACATTTGACACTTGGGTTGATGGGTCACTGATTATAGTTAAATGTATTCTGAGAAAGATCAACATGTAAATTTCATACGGTTAAATTAGTTTAGTTGACAATGTTTTACTAGTAATAGACGAGTGTTTGAGTCAGAATTTAAAAATAAAAATAATAATTTATGGTTTGAAAATCTCAAATCAAAATCTAATCTTATAACTAAACCAATTACAGTTCAATCACAAGTTAAGCCGCATGTCGTTAGGATTAAGCCTGGATACTCTTTCAAAAGTTTTTGATTCTTATCACTAAGCTTTCAACCCAAATGGATCTCCTTCAAATGGTTACTATTCCGATCAATGTTGTTAATGGCACGCCTCGAGTAAAATGCTAATGACCTAAGAGTTAAACTTATGGCTCTTATAAACTAAATAAAGTCCCTAGTACATGTTATACATTTTATAAACAAGAATACAATATTATCAATATACACCTACACATCAATCAAATTTGTATGAAGTAC
This sequence comes from Flaveria bidentis, assembly GCA_018326385.1. Taxonomy (NCBI): domain Eukaryota; kingdom Viridiplantae; phylum Streptophyta; class Magnoliopsida; order Asterales; family Asteraceae; genus Flaveria; species Flaveria bidentis. The sequence goes on from BJCM01084076.1 coordinate 11,482, forward strand.
TCTTTTATAGCAAAAAAAAAATAAATAATAATAACTAAAATTTTGAGATGGTTCGCCTTATTCATTTTTTTCTACTTTATTTGAATTTCGTTGTCTGTCTTGATTTTACATATCTGATATCTAAATTATAAAACTTTTTACTTCAAAATTTATTTAAGGTGCACGTGTTGCTTATAAACATGTTGATTTAAGGGATTTTGGTTGTCTTGTTTGCATGTGTTTTGGATTGGGATAAGATATTATATGATATAAACATGTTTTAGGATAAACTAAGTTTCATATCTTTTCTACTTTTAGTCATTTAAAACCTTTTTTCTCTTAAATTCACTCACCTGCTATTACAACTTACAACACAATTGTTAAATTAACAAATTACCACTTGAGACGTGTCAGGTAAAATATTTTTTATTTATATTGTTTATGTAGGTTAACTTAACAATGAGGTGGCTTTTATATAGTTAAAAATATAATTAATTAATGATATTTTGTGTTATGGAATTTATTTGATCCACAAGTGTTCTCCCGTTTCGTGTTTTTGGAAATAGATTATTTAGTTATGATCTTTTTGAATCGTTTTGGTTATAATGATCCACTAGTGTTCTTCCCGATTGTAAATATATAAAAATTGAAAATCAGAGCTACTACAAAATCACTAAAAATAAGCAAAAAAGAGAAGCAATGTAGGCTCAGGAGCAACATATTGAAACAAAGAAGCATTATGAAATTCACATGAACATTAAACTTAAATAGTTGTTTTATTGCAGGTGGTTAAGATTTAAAAATATGGTTTTGACCGCTTTATTTTCATTTGCATTTGCATCCAGAATCCAAAATATGATGATTTTCTTTGAGTCATCGTTCCTTGGATTATGTTATTCGAATCCGTTAAAGCGTTGAATCTATACAGATTATTGTTCAACAAAGATTACGTTTTTGTTGAGTCACCTTTGTATGGTTACTTAAATACCAAGTTGAATGGCAATCACATTCATACTACTAAAGGGTGGTTTGAAATGGTTAACTTGTTAAACAAACAAATATGTCAAACCACAAATCATTATATCAGCAATAAGGAGATTTTGATATCCAATTTTGTGATTTAATAGAGCAAGCATGGGCGGCCCTGAGGGGGACGGGGTGGACGATCGCCCAGTGCCCGATCTTATTGTGAGCCTAAAATTTTTAGAAAATTTATATTATATATGTATATTAATATATATTTTTTAAAAACAACTATAGGTTATTAACAAAGTAATAAACAAACCCAATAACAAGTTAATTATTTTTATCTATTGAAACTTAAGCCTCATTAACATTTTAATTAGTTTAGTCCACTACCATATACCAAGTCTAAACTCATTTTAAACATTAGGAGAATCTGACGATCCGTTTAAGTAATTAAGTTATTATTTTGCTATAATATTTTTGTTTATTGATATAACAATTACTGTCGTAGTATAGATTTTCTAGGTACGGATTACTGACTTTATATTGTAGGGGCTCATTTTTCGCTCTTCGCCCAGGGTCCAAAATTTTTTGAGGACTCTCGGGACCGGTCCTGAGAGCAAGAATGCTAAAATTGTAGACAGCCAATTGAAATATCCCATACGATTTCAATTCATTAACTACGGTTTATTGTTTTGATTTAAGTACAAAAAGTAATGGAGTTACGAGCTACTAGCTATTTTAACATTCATATAAAAAAACTGCTTTAAGAACTATGGTAACCATAGAGGTGAGTGGTGACAATATGATGGAAATAAAAATTAAAGACATTATGAATTTCGTTTCTAAGAAAAACTTAAGAAACAAAAGTTATTTCACCATGCTACGCGATGGTAGTTTGTTCATTATCATTTTGGCTTATTGGAAACCATAAAATCAATTATAGAAACCGGTTATACTAATACCAATACAACAACAACGTTTTTCTTTCATAATCAGCTAGTTTCGTCATGGTAGAGTAATAGTAACTATACCCGTTATAGCCTACGATACCAGAAAATACTCGATCTTAAATACAACTTAATTTGAAAAAAAAATATATTGAAATGCTGACAAAAAACTATAGAGAGACACATGTTCTTTTATGGAAAAAACATTAGCGAATGAAAATTATTCCTCCGCAGTACGCGACGGGAGTTTGACCCTTTTCCCAAGCGCTACGATGCTCGTCGGAAACCATAAAAAAATATCGAAACCGATTTCAATAACGTTTTCCTCCCAATAGATTCATCAAATTACTGCCACGATAACCGTATTTGCTATAACAATATTAAACAAATAATTGATTTAAAATACAAATATGTTTTTTTAATAATTGTTGTATCAGAACGTTGGCAAAAACGAAACTAAAAGAAAACCTCGCATTTGAAAATAAAACTATTTTAACCTTAAGGTATATATTCTTCTATATATTTAAAAGCAATATGTCAAGGAGTTAAATTTTTGAGACTTGGGTTTTGATGCTTTATCATCTTTTGCAATTTAGTTCTTCCTATTATCTTTATATGCATATAAAATTAAAAAGATTGTAGAGAGAGAAGAGTGTTGATGTGGTTGATGTTACCGGAGACGACGAAGGCAGTGGCCCCTCCGGGTTGGTTGTCGTCTCCTCGCCTCCCGTGTCTCCGACGGTAGTATCCTAGTTATGAGAAACATTAGTTGTTATATATAGTATGACCGATGAAAACAACAACTTAAAAAGGTAAATTAAACAAATAAGTTGTGAAAAATTTACAAATGCCAAACTTTTGTATCGTAATTTAAAGGCAAATATCATAAATTAATATGCGTTCATTTTTTTCTCATAAAAGTCTGTATAACTTTTTGCAAGTTAAAACCAATATATTTTCTGTATTGTCTCATTAAAGTTCCTCAATAGTTTTTACACATAAAAAACCAACATATTTTATGTTTTTTCACATAAAAACTACTCAACGATTATATACACATTAAATTCACTTCATTTGTTATAAATTAAACGAGTCGAACTTGAGCTCTCACAACTTAAACAATCCAAACGCGGGATCTTATAACTTAAACAACCCGCTTAAGGGTGGAAAATACAGGCAAAGAAACAATGTGTGCAAAAAGTTGTTTTAGTTTCTTTTTAGAATTTGCTTGAATGTAAAAGTGACGTGACTTAAATATGTAACTAATTATTTTGGGGGTTTTATGTAAAAATTAGAAAGTATATTGATTTTTATGTGCAAAAACTGTTGATGGATTTTTATAAGACAAAACAAAAAGTATGTTTATATTTTACGTGTAATAAATTATATAGAAACTTTTGTGAGAGAAAACTGAAAATACATTGGTTTTTATGGTATTTGTCGTAATTAAGCACCCAAAGTACACAATCACCTTAATTGTGCTTTAAAGTATATACAATATAAATTAATTTATTAATTATATTATAATATCCTATCTTGAAACTAATAAATGTGAATTATAATTTTCAATTATTTAAAACTATCTTGAAATTGTAACTAGTTGTTGTCATCATTACCTAAATTAAATTTAAATATCAAATTATAGTTTATAATATGTTTGTTCTTGATGTGGTATTTTAATGGCTAAGTAAAGTGTCACGCAATCAAAATGTTAATAGTTTAACTTCTACATAATGTAAATTATAATGTATTTAAACTCTAAACTAACATCCAACTATCACGAGACTAACCCAAAGAATTCTCATATAAACTAATTCTTGTATACAATTACTCGCTTGTATTCATTGAAACCATTTTTACTTAAAACCAATTATAACTTCCACACAAAAATCAAAGCAAGAATGTGAGTAGATAAATGTTACAAGTAATAACACGAACAAACTTTTTTATTTTATTAAAAATATTTACATACACCACCTCTAACCAAACCATGTTTGTAAGATTTGATGGTACCACTAAAATATTGGTTGTTTATAGTTCCACCTAAATCGAATGTAACTTCACACGATTCTCATTTTCATTCAAAATTTGGGGTCTAAACCAAACTTTCAAAAGAATTACATCATCATCTTGATTTCGAATGGAAGTCTCTAAAATCCATATCCACACAAATAAATTATGGTACAACTATGAGTTCTAAATTTAGTTAAAATGACCCATTTGACACGAGTATGAAATGAGAATATATAACTAAATGTTTATAAAGCAACAATTTGCTATTTAGCCGCCTAAGTGGGTCCTTAATCCTAATCATTACTACCCAAATCTTAACGTTAACAATGTAATTAACAAGGCAAATGAATGTTTGTCTATGTGCAATGCACGCTTCATTCCACACATCATAAATTACAATATTTTTTTTAACATTACACAAATGTTAAAGCTTTACCACCATAATTATTTAAGATAAAGAGGAAGGAGCTTAATCCTGTCATGAATAGGTCAATCTTCAGCACCTTAATTTGTTCTATAAATTGGAAGCCAAACATTCCACATTCTTCATAGATTACACAAAACAAAAAGCATAACAAACACTTGAATCAAAAACAAAGAGATGGAGAACTTCCCTTTGATCAACATGGAGAAGCTGAATGGTGATGAGAGAAGAGCCACCATGCACAAGATCAAGGATGCTTGTGAGAACTGGGGATTCTTTGAGGTACATTCACCATCAACACACATTTACAGGAGGCAATCATGACCCATTTTGATACTTTTTCTAAAACGACTCTTTTCAACATGATCTCATTTTGGGCACAACCCGTTTTGGCTAGAACCAGATTGATGCTTTTTTAAAACGGCTCGGTTTGATCTGAAACTATTTGGATCAAAATAGTTTTGACCTGTTAGGCTGTTACCCAGCCTGACCATCCTGTATTGCTAGTCTTGCACATTTATCTCAAAACAAAACATTGTGAGCACACAGTTATTTGAGTGTGGATTTATATTTGTGTTGATGTGTAGTTGGTGAACCATGGGATTTCACATGACCAGCTGGGCACTGTGGAAAGAATGACAAAAGAGCATTACAAGAAGTGTATGGAGCAAAGATTCAAAGAAATGGTGACAGCCAAAGCATTAGAAGATGTCAAGACAGAAGTTAATAATGTCGACTGGGAGAGCACTTTCTTCTTGCGGCATCTCCCTAACTCAAACATCTCTGAAATCCCTGATCTTGATGACAAATACAGGTGAACAAGAGTTTGTATATTCATCAAATTGATATTGTGTACTTATATTCAATGTGTTTTGTGGGATGATTATAATTATGATTATGCAGGGAAGTAATGAGAAATTTTGCTGGTAAACTAGAGAAATTGGCAGAAGAGCTTCTGGATTTGCTATGTGAGAATCTTGGATTGGAGAAAGGTTACCTAAAGAGAGCATTTTATGGGTCAAAGTCTAATGCTCCAAATTTTGGGACCAAGGTCAGCAACTACCCACCATGCCCTACCCCAGATTTGATCAAAGGACTGAGAGCACATACTGATGCTGGTGGCATCATTTTGCTCTTTCAAGATGATAAAGTCAGTGGTCTCCAGCTGCTAAAGGATGGTGAATGGATCGATGTGCCACCTAGGAGCCATTCCATAGTCGTCAACCTAGGTGACCAGATTGAGGTAAATTAATTAATGGAAATAGTGAAATTTCATTAAGAATGAAAATCCAAGTGGTTTATATGTTTTACGGTTGAATCACAGGTGATTACAAACGGAAAGTACAAGAGTGTGATGCATAGAGTAGTTGCACAAACACATGGAACAAGAATGTCGCTTGCATCGTTTTACAACCCGGGGGATGATGCTGTGATCTATCCAGCTAAGAAATTGGTGGAGGAAGGATCGCAAAATGCACAAGTTTACCCAAAATTTGTATTTGGTGATTACATGAAATTATATGCTGGCTTGAAATTCCAGGCAAAAGAGCCAAGGTTTGAAGCCATGAAAGCAGCAGAAGCTTGCAGTCCAGTTGCAAAATCTTAAGTGTCAAGTGTTGAATCACATAGTACTTTACTGTAATAAGTGGTGTTTGGAAGTGTTGTAACAGTATTTTACTTGTTTAAGTTCAATAACACTCTCATATTGCTAAATACAATTAAACTGAGACTAAATTCCAGCATAAATTACAATCAAAACGTTTTTTTTTTAAGTTCCAACGAACTAAAGCTGACAAAACATGTTTCTGTTCCTATAAATGATCTGAGTATGTACAAATGAAAAGCACTAACCTGAATGTATTCCTATTTGCTTTTCAGTGTCCCACATCCAATATTATGATCCAGTCACAGCCTCGGGTTCATGATGAGTTAGATCAAGGGCCAAGATTTATGATGCAAGAACTAAAACCTTAATAGTGCCCAGGCTGTTAGCAGCTAACAATGTTGGACTGTCATTCTTCCAGCATACAGCACTGATGAAGTAAGACCCTGCATCGTCATCACTGTCCTCCACATTAGGTGTACCGAATCTATGCCATGTCATAGGCTTTGAAATTGCCTGAAAATGCACAAACTTCTATTACCGTATTTAGATCTATAGTCATTGTCAAACAGACTAATAATTTGAATAAGATTCAAGGAAATCCGGTCCGGTAACTAGTCAAAAGAGGTCATGGCGGCTGACATGCTGAAAACTTTTGGCCTAGTTGACATTTTTTTTGGTTTTTTCCCCCTAAAATAAGATGATGACCTTTTTATGCAATTAGCCAATTAGCTCTATAAAAATTACATACTTGGTGTGTTACTTACCTTGTGATAACTGTACACTTCATTTGTTTCACTGCCACAAGCAAGGAAATCATTGTTTACTGAGAGACCAACAAAGTTCTTCTCATTTGTGTGACCTCTGAAGGTACGAACCTGAAAGATTATGCATAAATTTCATAAAAAAGAGTTAAGTATTTAAAGCAAGAATATAGAGAATAAGCCAAGTGAGATGCAATCAAGTGAGAAGAAACTCACTGGAAGATATTGCTTCACATCCCATAAGCGTAAAGTGCTGTCTGTAGATGCAGATGCCAATTCATCATTGGACAAAAACTTTACATATGAAACAGTTTTTTGGTGGCCACTAAAGATATGAAGAGGATGGCTGGTGTTCCTTAAATCATAATAATGTATATGATGATCTACTGAGCCAACCTGCACAAACCCATATTTGATTTAAAAACTGCTTTAATCATTTACTCGAGTAAAATAAGTTCTGGACTGGATATATGCAATTTCACGAATATAATGCACAAAATGAAATTCTAAGGTTGAATATGAATGGATAATGATGTAACTCGGCATGCTTTCATTGCGTTGATAACAAAAACACTAAAGAGATGGAACAGATGAAGAAATACAGCATGAATGCCAAAGCCCCAGCCCCCAAGAAGCAAGAAATTAGAAAAGATTAAAAGCAATTAAATGCAACAATTTTTAGGTTTATAATATAAAGCAGAAATGAATTACAGCAATGTGAGTGCTGGACCCAGGATTGTACTTGACACAACATATGTTTGCTTTCATATCAATGTTAATAGCACTTGATTCTTGCTTTGTGCACCAAATTTTCACCTGTGAAACAAAATTGAAGATATGTTAGAAGTAAAAAGATGAACTAATTGAGATATTATGAGAAACATAACAGCTAAAGAACTAGGAATAAGACTTGACAAAATAACAGAAAAGGTATACCAACACTCCTGGAATGGCATGTTATAAAGATAACTAAACCACAAATACTAACAGTCAATCAGTCAAGATAAATGGTATACGGTGTTATACACACCACTTATGAATAACTAATACATGAACATGCTTAAAATTAACCAACTTACAAGGAAAATAAGTAGTAATAGTACCTTACAATCATCACTACCCGATACAAGCATTGATGGTTCTATGCGTGAAAAATCAACACTCCATACCCGCTTTTCATGCTCTTCGTACTCCTTTACACTCTGAATGTGATCAAAGTAACAAAAATATCAATACAGACTGTTTTCCTAGATTTCAAAATCACATGTCACCAGATTCCAATTACCTGTTGCGTATTCACATCCCAGACGAATACAGTTCCTTCATAATCGCTGCTAGCTATATGGTTTTTTGTATGTTTGTTCCAGCTCAAGCAACTAAGCTTTGATCGTGTAGGAATCTCAACTACAGGACGGTGTGCTTCTGGAGGTTCATTAACAATCTGGAAAAAATCAAGAATTTTCAATACATGATTCAGTCATGGGCTTTTCAGTGACCAATCACCTTCTTGTGTACAATTTTTCAAAAAATTTAAGGAAAGAAAAAGGCTTACCGTTGAGAAGTTAAAGACCTTTATACGCCTTGAAACGTCAGCGGTAGCAAAAATTTCATCATCACGATCAAACTCAATGCTGTGGTAAAGCACATTATGCAAATTTTAATAGAAATATAAAATTGTATAGATAAAGTCAAATGAAAAACAAATAAATGCATTACAACTATCATACCTAGATACAATGTTAGCTGCATGAAAGAGCTCCCCATGCCGAAGTTCTGCAATCACCCTTAGGCGACTGATTGAGGGGAAAAAATGCAAAACATATAAACATCAGTAACAACTTCAAAGCTGATACCCAAACATAAAATGATCATAGATACCTGTATTGTGTGAATGTAGACAGTACAGATTGGAAATCAGACAGAGCTGAACTATAGCCTTCCCTTTGAATAAAATCAGCATCCCTTTTATCATGTTTCTGTAACGGATTCACTAATTGTCGCCTTTTTTGTAAGTAACATTGTTGCAGGTCATTGAACTGCAGAAAATGGACCACTAGAAATTTACTAGCATGAATAGTCTTAGATAAAAAAACACTTATTTAACTTAACTAACCTGAGACTGAACACGTTTTTTCCGCATTACAGCAACACTTGAGTGACTTGTATGTTGTGAAGTCACTACACTAGAAGCTTCTTTCCCTTGTGCTCCAAATGAAGAAGCTTGAGATTTTCCATCCACGTTCATGTACTGAAAGTTACCAGTAGGAACTGCCCCATGTGTTTTTCCAGATGCAAACATGAAGTCATTATTATCATTATTTATCGATGAAGAAAACCAAGATTTTGATTCCTGTAATTGACCAGAATGCATTTGCATTTTCGATAAGTATTTATCCCTTGCTCTATACAGCTCAATTCTATGTCTCTCTACCAAACTAGCATCCTCTTTGATATACTTGATATCAGTTTGCACCTGCAAGATTAAAAAATAAAAAAAAACTAAAAAAAAACTTGATCCGGTGATTTAACTTACTGTCCTTAATTTTAACATTAGATGAATTCCTAAGCTAAGTAGTTATACTAAAAGCTCTACAGCGAAGGAAAAACCTTAAAAAATATCCATTCATAAAACATACCTCATTAAGCTCATCAATTTTCTTTTTCCTTAAGAAATGCAAGAAATCAAGAAGATTTTGCATGTTTCTCTCAGCTTCTTCCTGCTCCAATTTCCTTTTCTTTTCAGAAAGCAGTGATAATAATGTATCTACTTCCTTTATTGAGACTTGGTAACCCTGTCTAATGATCACAACGGATGTCACAATAACAGTTGCACAAAAAGTACACAATAACTTAAAAAGACTAGCAAATCCACATGCTAAACACAATTATTCAAGGGTAAAAGTGTTTGGTGAAAGTGATTGTCATTATAGCTTGAATAGTGTAAACTGTAAACTGGCACAATAGAATACACATATAAAATCCCATATCCTAAATATGATAATAAAGGATAAGAAATTAATTTTGCTCTATTAGAAGTACCAAGTTGTTTTAAGCGCGACTTGATTGGAGCAGGTTTTTCCCAAAATTAAAGCTAAAACTTTGCCTTTCCAGCTAGGTTTTGAATTCTCAATAAGAGCTTATTTTATCAAAAATAAATGCTCATAAATGCTGTGCTTGTAGAGAAGTGCAGTAATAAAACTTCAGCTATACAAATTACAGGTTTTATCCATGTGATACTCTATCATGTTGATATTTTATGATACACACAAATTACTGGGTAAGGCAAACCTATCAATTAATATACTACAAGGAAAAGTAAAAGAATTATTGAAAAACAAATTTCAATTAAATGCATTCAGATTTATCTTGCTGGAAAAGTGTATGAGAAAATGATTGTGATCCTTAGTAAGTAGTAACCTGGAGTAATGCGAGACGGAATTGTTCCAATGGGGAGGCACTTTTTGATACTTGGGAAGCAGAAGTCTTCTTCAATAGCTACATTTGGTACAGAGAAATCTTTAACAATAAGCTGCATTGGGAATTAAATGTTTTCAAGGCACAAACCAGGCCGAAACAAAGTAAGGTAACACAAAGTAAAAGACAATATACTAATTCAAAATACTAGCAAATACCAAATATGTGTAGAAATTTTTTTTTCAAATTACGAGATTTTAGCAAGCGAAAAAAGCACCAAATATGTAACATTGTTTTGAACATAATCAAAAGAGCCATACACTACTCAGATCATTAAAGAAGTTATGAATTGCCCATTACCATATGTACTTCTACATAGTGTATCATTCGTACTTAAAGAGGTTCACCACCTAACCAAATTTATTAGGTTTCAGTGTTTCACTTTTCTCACATAGCTGCTTATTACGTTTGATTTTTGAGCATACCATCATCCTTCTTTACCCTATATTGCCACAATCCACATAAGCAGAGCCATGAGAAATAACATACTCTAGCAACATATCTCCAGATTTGCAAAAGATTAAAGGATATTTCAAATAATGCTAGACATTTGGCAAGCTGCATGGTTGCACTCTATCAGCATATCAGTTGAAACACCTTGGTTTTAAAGATAACCCGAGGTGCGCCTGAGGCGTTCAGGAAAATGCCTCAGGGCCTTCAGGTAGTGCCTCATGCACGTCAGGGTCAAAATTGGACAACATAGGTCATGATTAGCTATGTTAAAAAGATGAGATATGTGCAACTCTTATTGTACACACGACTAAGGCCTATTTGGTTGTATGTAAAGCCTCACCTCATGCCTCGCGCCTCAGCTTTTGAAACGTAAACACCTTGAATCGCCTTAAGCTTTTTAAAACCAAGGGGAACACAAACAATGTTCAAAAGCATGTTTTTACTCATCTAATTTATACATAACTATATACTAATAACTAATTAAGCCCTATACTGCAGAAGATGCCTTCATTTACCTATATGTAACTAATCAAATCCACTTAACAACTCAATTCCCAACAACAACTTCAAACAAACACCATTCAGATTCTCATCAATTAACCTATAGAACATCTGGTAACTTCCTAACAATCCAACAATCAACAAATCACAACAGAACAACAAAAACAAGCACAAACACCTTATCAAGCAGAAAATTAGGGTAAAGCTGGTTAGTCGTGAGCGAAGAAGCACAACAAGGGCAATCGCTCTTATTATCAAGGTGCGTGATGATACACATGTAGCAGAAGCTATGTCCACACGACGTCATGAAAGCATCCTTGATTATCTGCATACATATCGGACACAACAAGTCCTTATCCACTTCGGCCGTTTTTCCGGCACCGGAGTCCTCCGGTAAGACATCGGAAGATGCTATTTTGACTTCTGGTTTGACTTCCGGCACCATATCATCGGCGGATCCGGCGTCCATGTGTGTATCACGGGAATCACGATCAGAGTTATCGGAAAGCTGCCGGTGGTTGAAGAGTGAAGAAATCGATGGTTGAAGAGATGAGGGGAAGATAGGGCCTACTGTGACCGAATTTTTCACGCACGTGACGGTCACGTGACCTGGTGTATTCTCATTGGCTCTTGCCAGCGAGGTGTTTGAACCTTTTTTCCTTTGTGAAGAAGCGTTACGTCTATTCACGAGCTGAGCGGTACACTGTCCTCTGTATTGCTCGGTTTGTAAACCGAGCAGTTTTGTTCGGCTCGAATCGAGTTTACAAAAGCGAGCTTAGATTGATGTTTGTGCTCGGTTTGTTTAGAGCCGAATAATTTGAAAGGTGTTTGTTTTTTTTGCAAAAAACGTCTACAGTCTACGGACCATGTCTGAAGCAGAAGAGATGGAACAAACGTCTGTAGTCTGCAAGAAAAAAAACTGTTTGGCTTTTTAACATCTGCAATAAACATGTTTTTTAAACTTTAAAAAGTATTTTAAAAGTCATACAAATACATTACAATATAAATAAAAGTCATATAACACTCTAATAATATTCATAAAATCATACAAATACATTTTTAAATCATTTATTTGACATTCTATATTAATTGCTTAACAATTTCATCTAGTAACTGAGTCATATATTCCCGATCTAACGCAATACCATGTTCTTCAACATCATTTTCATCAGCATCAACGTGCACATGATACTTTTCAAATGACACATTGGATTGATCGTATTGTGTAAAAAATCATCCTTGAAACCTTCTTTCCTTATAAAATTATGTAGCGCAAAACATGCAATCGTAATGTTACTTTGTGTAACCAACGAAAATGGTGTCATCCTCTTTAATAAAGTGAATTTTGCTTTCAAGACTTCAAACGAACGCTCAATAATATTTCGTAGTTTTGCATGTGTATGGTTAAAATTTTCTTTATTTGTCAATGCACGGCTTCTATGAAAATCTCCAAGCCAATACCTAACATTATGATATGAAGTCATAAATCCTCGTATGTGTGCATAAACGACATCACAAAGATAATATTTATGTAAAAATATGTAAATAATATTTAACAAACAACTAAAAATATCCATCTTGTTAACCTCTTCTATGCAAGTCTCTATTAAACGATTTTGTTGCTCAATCCTCCATTGTTGTTTCTCTCACATCTCTATTAATCAACAAACAATAAATCAAACAAACTAAAATCACAAATCAAACAAAGCCTTAAATTTGAAACAAACCAAATGCTAAACCAAATTACTAATCATAAACCAAATCACTAACCATACAAACCAAATTACTAATCATACAAACTAAAATCACAAATCATACTACTAATATCACAAATCAAACAAAACCCTAACTAAATCATACCATCTAATATCACAAATCTAACAAAATCCTAAACCAAATAACAAGTCATACTAACCAAATCACAAAATCATCTTACATAAACAAAAAATCAACTAAAAACTTAAACCAAATCAAAAAAATACTTCATAAACCACAAATCAAACAAAAGTTAAAAATAAAAAATTAACCTTGAAGTGTAGAAGTGGCTAGT
>BJCM01084077.1:0-13491 GCA_018326385.1 Flaveria bidentis
CAAGAAATACTCTAAGTGTGAAACCTTCCGAAGCCAAGACCAATATCTTCCGAAGCCAAACATGAAGTCTTTCGAAGCTTCAGAGACAAAGTCTTCCGAAGCCTCAACCTATGAAGACAGATTTCTTCCGAAGACTTTTACAACATGCTTTATCCGATGTACTTTTCCTTAAAGCTGGACCCCTTTCCGCTGCCACTCTGATAAAGTCATCAACTTACATGAGTTAGTGAAAAGGTCCATGCTTTAGGTAAACTGTACATTGAGGTCTTGTGTCTGTATCTTTCTTACTTTATGTACTTTATCCTTTTTATAATATATTAGGATGTGAGCTATGGTATGTCATAGTCACAAGTCAAAAGGCAATCTGTCTTTTGACTCTACAATTGATTCTGTTGTGTGTCCAGTCAATTGTATCCAGCCTGGCCTTCATAGTATGGTCGTTTTGTAGGATGTAGTATAAGTATTTTCTTGTTCTTGTAACTTAAAATAATGCTTTATAACACTTGTAATAGAACCTGATAAAGCAATATACTGCAATCTTGAAAACTCATTTCCTTGTGTTGTGTTCCTTGGTTTTGTCTCATATAATTACTTGTGTTCTTAGTGTCATCTCTTGTGGTTAATCCAGTTTACTGTTTGATTAAGTTTGGGTTGCTCTCCTCTTTGTGTTGTTGTGTTTTAAATTGCAAAGCCTTCAACGGTCCTGCAATATGTATATATACATATATATATATGTTTATATATATGTATGTATATATATATATGTATGTACATATATATGTGCATATATATATATGTGTGTGTGTGTATATATATATATGTATGTATGTGTGTATATACATATATATATACATATATATATATATATGTATGTATGTATGTATGTATATATATATATATATATATATCCATTCATGCTTAATACCAACATAAGGATTGTGAAAGAGAATCCTGACTTGTAACCTATTATGATCAGGACTCGGTTTCTTAACCATGTATATTAAGATGGGAAGCTAAACACATACCTTAGTTAATTTACACGAAGGACATTAGGGTTCTTTCTTTGGGTTGAGCCTATCATTTCCCATATTGTTACAACTCTAATTCAAGGAAAATCATTACAATTAACTTCAATCATGCCTAACCATTAAAATTATTACCAACAAAAGACAAAGATCAAGAAACAAAAGTCTAATATGCATGCATTTAACCTAAGTTGATCCTACGTAACAAGATAAACATAAAACACGCCAAATGCAAAACACAAATCATTGAATATAATGAAATAGATAAAAGAGAAAGACTACATAACCTGATAAAAATGATCACCAATGCTTTGCTCAATGGGAACCACCTCCAAAGACATAAATTGGGGTATCGACACTTATTCCATTCTGGCCTCTAAATGATCACCAATGCTTAGCTTTTTTGGCCATAAAATGCACCACAAAAACTCCATTTTAGGATCAGTTATAGATAGCTACATATGGTGATAACTGATAATCATGAAAACATACCTAGCGTCATGTTTGGTTTTGGATCAAAAAGCAACAGTTGTGCTCTCAGATTCACACCAAAGTAAGGATGAATCTTCGGTAGAAACACTTTTATTAATCATTAATAATAATAAAAGGGTTTAAGACACATACCTTAAAATTATCAGATTGTCCAGAAAAATCAAAATACCTTACGGATTAAGAAGGTCAATGTAGGTGAGTATCGTAGGTTAGGGTTCCACGTATGCGAGAACCATAGAAAGCTGACCTTTTATTGTAGGTTGGGGTTCCACGTATGTCAATTGCATCGATCGAGTAAACCCTAACAAAATTAGAAACCAAAAAGATGATGAAAACGAAAGATACTAACCTATTTCACGAATGCGAGCTTAGGATGATGAAATCGAAAGATACTAACGAATCATTACGTATTCTCTGTAACATTCGATCGATCCTCCATGCCAACACTTGTCGTCTTCAAAAAGTAAATGACTTCTTCTGGAATTCAACATCCTTGAGGACTCCTTCAACATCTTCTTCTCTTCTTTTCTTTTCTTGTGTGTGTTGATGTGTGTGCATTGTGTATTGTGTATTGTGTATTGTGTATTGTGTATTGTGAATTTGTGTGTGTGAAGAAGAACCAGAGGGGTGTTGATTGTTGATTCAGAGATTTGGGGGAATGTTAATTTGGGGAAGATACGCGGGTATTTCGAGATTTCGGAATCCAAAAACATTATTATATAATCTTAATCTTAATTAAGGTTACACGTTTTTTAAAATTCAGTTTTAGATGTTTTTTTTATTTGTTTATATATAAAAACTAATGTTTAACTCCACGCGTTGCAGTGACGATGTAAAACTATGTCAAATTCGTAACACAAAATAAATAATAAATAATACATAATAAAAAATAGACATAAAACAAAAAATTATAAAAGATGAAATAAATTTGAACAAAAAAATGATGTAAAAATTTGAACAAAGTGTATTACACAACGCACATGCATGTGTTGCGGTGTGTTAGTGTTAATAAATTTGAACAATGTGTATTACACAACGCAAATGATGTAAAAATGTTAAACAACATATGCATGTGCGTGATGTTAATTAACTTGAAAAGTTTAGATCAATACGTAAAACAAAAAAATTATAAAAGATGAAAATTATATGAAATCAAAGTTGAGTATGAAAACAGTATTTGGGTTGATTGTAAAAGATAAAAACTATAGGGTTAAATATAAAAAGATAAAAAAAAACAAAATGACATACAATCTATAAAGTACAAACTTTAATACATAAGCAAATAGATAATTAGTATTATATAAATGATTATGATCTCGTAACATGATTTGAAAATCCCAATATTAATGTTGTTGACTTTATGATTTTAACCGTTCATTCCATATAGGCCTTTTGGTATATTTAACGTGGAAGTAACTAAATATAATACAAGGTTTGTTTAATTTGTAATTTAAAATTTATTTTTCCTACCATTAAAACGTAATATATAAGTATTTGTGTTCGAAACATGAAATAAAAAACATTTTTAAGTATGATTATTGGTAGTTGACTCTCGTTCGTTTAACATAATAGTATCTTTAATTTTTTTGTTCAGTGTCTCTTTTTGCCTAGTATGATTACATGAGTAAATTTTAACTCGTAGGAAATTACAATTATTGATTATAGAGTTAAGTACACAAAGGTCCGTGCAGTTTTGCGTGAATCATAAATTTGGGTATTAACTTTTTCGAGTTTTTTCCCAAAAAAGTTGTAAGGAAAAAAAATATTTACCAAAATGGGTGATTTGAAAAATATTTATCAAAATATGTATTTTTTCACTATTTCTTTATTTTTAACTAATCAATTATAATTTCTTTTTGGTTTTTATTCAATCAACTATTAATATTATTATTATATGTTTTCTTTAATCAGCACGTTATAGTATATTTATGTTTTTAATTTTCACATATGCATTTAAATATATCATATAATAAAAACAAGTTTAATTAACATTTGTTTTTTTCTCTTAATTCGTACCTTTACATCCTTGTAGGAAAAAAATTACTAGTAAACATTATAATTTTTTTAAACACATAAAAATTATTTGGTTTCTATTTTTAATTAATTCAGTTTACCAAATAATATTTTTTAATTAAATTGGTACTTTAAATTTTATTATAATCGTATTTATAATTAAAAGGTTTGTTAAGATAATAAGATAGACTTTTAAATTTTAAAGATCATGACAAGATATGTTTGGGAGGAAACTTATTAAAATATATAACTCATAACTTTTTAAGTGTTATTTTAGTAAAATTATAAACAATGATGAAATAGAAGCAATATACCATTTTCTAGTAATAAATATTAAATTGAATTCTATTTATGTATTTGAAATTTTTAATTATATTTTTGATCCTCTTAGTGTACTTGTAAAGTCCCTAATAGATTTATTATTTATAAAATATTAAACGAGTTAATTGAGAAAAAAATATAAAAACAACAATAAGTTGATTGAATAAAAGATTAAATGAAAAGAATATAATAGATTTGTAAAAAATTGGTAAATATTTTTTTCTTTAACACTTTTTTGGGAAAAAACTCAACTTTTTCTAACAAATTGGGGTATCGACACTTATTCCATTCTGTTGTTTTTTTATTAAAGTAAGATAAATTGTTACTTTAGTCAAACTTAAGTGAGTAAAAATTATGATCAACTATAAATAATATATTTTATTTTTTTATCATAAGCGATTAATTGGTTTTACACAAAATAAGACGAAACTAGGGTCGTAATGGTCATTTAAAATTATCAATAGTATTTTTAAACAGTTTAATGCAAAGTGACATCAATATTTAAGCTACTTGTGTTTACTTAAGATTATATAATTGAACTTCACTCGTAAAAAAATCATATACAATGATTATTTATACATTTTTACTTTTTTTTTCTAGTATGATACTACCTAACTCTTAAACTTTTGGGCAAAACGTTTCATTTCGCGAGGCGAGTGTGACCAACATCTCCTTACCATGTCATGTTTTAAAGACACTTAACAATAAGTCCATTATACAAAACATCATAAGACTGATTTTATAGGT
The DNA here is from genome assembly GCA_018326385.1 of Flaveria bidentis. NCBI lineage: Eukaryota > Viridiplantae > Streptophyta > Magnoliopsida > Asterales > Asteraceae > Flaveria > Flaveria bidentis. Next base: position 4,599 of record BJCM01084077.1, read on the forward strand.
TTTGTATTCAATAAGTAAACAACAATTACAATAGAGGTCTTATCCAACTCTCGAACATCATACAACGACACAAGACGTAGAAAGGATGAAAAAACCAAGCCTAACATTAGACTTTATACTTTGGATCTGTGTGTTCGGATTTGAACAATTGTCATAGTATTATTCAAGGTCATTTTAAATCTAACGACTTTAGTTTATTGTTAAGTAGAAGAATTAGGTATTATTACCTAAATTTTATTCTAATTTTGTGCTAGAACAAATAATCTTCTTCGTATAAAAAGAAAATAGTGCATTCTTTAAAAACTTATAAACCAAATATTGGAGATTTGAAGATGGTAAGGTAAATCTAATCTAATAAAACAATGTTTTTTTACCACTTGTCATTTTTTTAATCCATGGTTTTGCCATTTGTCATATTTTAGACATCCACACATTAATTTTCTCTTTAAAAGGATATTATAGTAATTTAAAATACTTATACAAATTTTTATTTCTTATTAAAAATATATTTCATTAAGTGATATGCTTCTCTATCTTATATATTTTTAAAAAATTAAACTATCTTTTTTTAAAAAAGATTTTATGAAGAAAATAAAAAACATCTTTTAATTAAAAATTAAATAACAAAAAAACTAAGTTTATATAATATAAAATATTCTAAAAATAAACATTTTTTTAAAAAATATTTTAAATTGTTTTGTTAAAAAAATTTACAAATAGGTGAAATAGTTTAAAACAGTCTTATTAAAACAACCAGAATAATTACAAATCATATTTTGTTAAAAACAAGATTTTTATTAAAAAAAAATTTAAAATCTTAAAACGAATGTTTAAAAATGAATCTATTTCCATAAGAGAGTTATAAAATGGTATAATTTTTTTATTTTTTTGAACTATTACGTGTATGTAATTTTAATTATATTTTACATTAAACTACAATATTGTAACCATTCATGTTTATTTTACATATATATTTTACATTAAAATTAAGTTCGTATATTTAATGAGTGTTTAACCTATCTATCTATCTATAAAAAATTAAAATAAGTCTGAAACAATTGTAAAACCTCATGATACTTGCTTTCTCATTTATGTATAATAACAATAATAATAATAATAATAAATATTAATAATATTACTCATACCATTTTCAAATTAAAAAATATATTAATTTAATAAATTAAGATCCTATTTTTATTAAAAACACATTTTAAGAAAAAGTATAAAATACAAAATACAAAATAATCATTTTTAAAAAAATCATTTTTCTTTAAACAATATATTTAAAAATCACAATTATTTATAAAATAAAAGTTTAAGAATAATACATTATTGTTTGTTTAACTATACCAGCTATTTATACGTACTTATAATCATATTTTCTCTTCAAACATGATTTTATAATGCATAAATTTTTATTAATAACTATTTAATATTTATTTGTTTAATCCGTATATTACACGGGGATAACCTAGTAACTAAACATGTAACGATATATCTTGAGGGCCAAAAAGATAGTAACTTGCCAATAGTTGTCCATTAAGTAATTACAAAGAGGTCCACATGTCGTCGGGCCAACGACCCTACAAACATAGAGACAAAGGGCCCAATTACATCCCCAATTTGTTTTGAACGAGGCCCAGCAGACAATCATAAAGGTTTTGTTCTTATCACACACACACACATATACACACAATCTCTTTATTTAAAAATATAAAAATAATGGAAAAAAGACTTGCAGTGTATTCCACAGGATCATATCAAAGTCTAAAAGCAATTCCAAAATGGTAATATAGTCAACAACTACAGCAGTTTGAAGATCCATTATTTAAACCCACAACATCACATTCTAGTCATATTTTAAGATCCAATGCGTAATATTATACACGCACAAGTCATATTCCTTATATTCACGTCTTTCATCACTCATGCAAGTCTTAAAACGCCAAAAGCTCGCTCCACACATTTACTTGCCGACTTTTGCACCTTCTTGAATCTTTTTTCTTAACCTAAAATGGACTTATCGATGCGATTCCATCCACCTTAATGATTGATTGAGAAAATTGATGTTGTTTGAACCCGCATCACCAAAGTACCCATGCTAAATCCATATATCATGTGACATCACCACTTTGAGTATGATCGTTGGGAACTGGTGATTACCTCTCATATACTGTCCTCGCAAATTCGTTGGATGCATTCTCCAAACCCAACATGTAAAGTCAATGATACCGAGTTCCCTTGAAAGGCCATGTGTACTTTTATGAGTAACGTACACAAATGCAATATTATGGATAGTTGGTGCACGTAAAAGCTCTTTACCTTATAATATAATAATCATATTGCAAATATATTATAGGTATTAATGTAAGACCCTAGCAGACTTAGCTAAATATTTATTGTACTTGTCGAGAGCATTACTAGTTACAAGATGACAAACAACTTTTTTACTCATAAATACAACCTAATCCTACACTTGCAAAGATTTAACCTCACTCCATATTTGTCATATGGAACACCAATGATAATAGATTAGCAGAGCATGGGATGATTATTAATAATTAATTTTGTACGTTTGCTATGAAATGATAATAGAACTTATTGATTGTATAACTACCAACAGGTTTTGTGTAAGCCAATAATGTCATGAAGGGTACCCTAGCGCAAATAAGTCATTATGTTTGGGCAAAGTAACTCCCCAAACCGTTAATTGGCACACCACATAATGTAATCAAGATCATATTTGTTTCTTTTATTACTATAACTGTGCTAGTTACAAAAATACAATTGATATGATGTTTAAAGTGTTATTTGTTTGTGTATAGTTAAACAGTATGGCATAAACTGACTTGTTTTATGCATTTTATGAATGTATATGGTCTCTAATAGCAAAGGTAAGGAGTTAAAGGATTAAATGACACTGGCGGCACTGCCCGATTATCCAAAAGAATGTTTATGTCACTCACTAATAGTTGAAATCTTATTTGCTTAGAAAAGCTTTAAACATGTCTAAGATACTAAGATTTGCTTTTAAAGTAACACATTGTATCCAATTGTATGTTAGTGTATTTGTTCTAAGTAAAGAATTATATAAATCCAACTAGAATCATGCACTGAAAACTAAGGTGTGATAATGAACCGGGTCAAATGGGTCTAAAAGTTAGCCAACCTGTTTTCAAATGCTTAAAACCTCATAAACCACTTTATTGAAAGAAGTGGTTATTGGTTGACCTTACCATTAAGTTAACTATACTGAAAACCTCATGGATAAAAGAAGCTAAATGTCAAAGATAGAACCTTTCATATCTGGGATCCAAGTGGTAGCCATGAGATATTGATCCTTCATCCTTCAAGAATATAAACTTGAAGAAAGCCCAAAGTTATATTGCACCCAACATCAACTTACAAATTCATAAGCCAGGTGTACAAGCATCCAACTTTGGGCCTGGAAAACCAAGGTAAGCATCAACAATATCAACAGAAACCAATTATGTTTATGCAGACTCGCAGAGTATATTATGGTAATGTAACCTGTGCACATGAAACATGGAGAGCAAGTAGTGATCATAATAACAATAGGTGCAAACGATGGCAAAACAAATGAGTTTTACAATTGATGTGAGTCATTCAAATATTCAATGAAGGGTAAAGGAGCAAAAAGCCAAAAACTGAAAAGCATCTATTCTACGCATTTCCTGTCATCTATTACGGATACTGTTTGCAGTGGAAAGTAAGTTTTTTAGCATGATCAAATGCTCATCGTTTGATATATGGAGAAACATACGAAGGTTTGTTACCATTGTTTCTTTTTCCCAAGTTAATGGTCCTGATGCATGTAATGCCTCAATGGTACGGCGATATGCTTGCAATTCTAGCCTATGGATCTCGTCTTTGTATCCGCCTTGACAAACTGACTCAGCATCGCTACCATAACTTTGGGTATCTTCAAAAGTATTTGATTTAGACTGGATATTGTAGTCACTATAGCTGTTAATACTGCAACTACCAACAGAACATGTAACACTCTCATCATCATCCTGATCACCATGTCCTTTTTTTCCGTATGCACCACTTACATCTACCCTTGCCACATAAGCATCTACCTTTTCATCTGATGTGGCTATCACTCGGAGACGTTTACCCTCTTTTTGAGTGATTTTGAATTTAAGAGAAGTCCCTATGGTTACCTCATCTTGTGATAAATAGGGTGACCCTCGTTTTAGGGTTCTTGTGGAAACAATATGTGATTCTTGTAAATTTTCCATTTGTGCACCAAACTGGAGACTTTTCATGTAGGAATCCCTTGTAGCCTTTTTTTGTTTATCTTGGGAGCTGGAAATTATATTGCGGATTAAAAGCTTGTTGCAGTGTGTAACTTTGCTATTTATATGAACCTGTGTGCACAACAGAGAACACAAATTACTAAAAGATCCACAATGTTAAGAACTTTAGCCATGAAAACATAAATTGGAATTAACAAAGTGACAAATTGTAAAGTCATATGGATTCTAGGTCAATACCTCATTTATACTTCGTCTTTTAAATTTCATGATGCCAAAGTTTGTCTTTAATCCCAAATCACAGTCCTCAGAATCTGTTATCACAGGGAAATTTATAGTGTAAGTAAAAAATCAGTAACAGATGATATATAAATTACCTAAACAAAAACACATACGCACAAATAAGAAACATTCTTTAAATTCTACACAGGTACTTTCTGTTTTGACGGATATGAGATTGAAAACAAATGTTTCACAAATCCTAATGAATCATAAGCTGTTGTCACAAATAAATCAAATCCAAAATCAAGTTAAGAACAAACAATTACCATGGATAATGAATACACAGGGGGAGTTTGGATGTGCATTTTAAAGTAATGATCTCATATTGAATCATTATAATCCATATTCATTTATGTTGTAGCTGGTTTGAAAAGAAAATCATCCACATATGAATATATGATAATTATCTGTTCTGATTATCAATGAACTAATAGATAAAATGACTAAATACGGCATAATAACAAAATTTAAATTACCTCAATCTGATTACTTCCTCCCTAATTCCTAAACAAGTAAAATGCGTTTATCCAGACATTTAAATCTGATTATCACAACCTCAATCCATAATAATAAGATAATCTCTTCCGAAACGCACATCCAAACACCCTTAACTAGATCAACATTCATCCACAAACATCTAATAAATCTAATTCAACAAAGTTTAATCCGATCGTACGAAGTTTAATCTGATTAGCAAACAAACACAACCAATCCTCTGTGTTAATTACATCGCAATGATCTTAACTGTTACGGTAATCTCAAGAACAAAACAACGAGCAAGCAACAAACGAAGTCTGATTAAAACCAAATGTCACCACAAATTCACCAAATAAACTTCAATTAAGAAGAGAATAAGGAACAACACGAAGCTAATAACTAACAAATCAACAACAATCGTTCAACGGAACATTGATTAATGATTACGAACAAACATCGATGTCGATCGAAATGGTGAGATTAATAGAATCATATGAATGAAATCACTATTCACTAACCTTGTGGATGCGATGAGTTCGTTTCGATCGGAGTTATGATTTTGATTATGATTGTTGATTGTTGATTGTTGATTTTGAAGTTGCAGAAGAATAATGGGAGAATTGTGTTGTATTGTTGGTATAATACGCTTGACGTATACTACGCACCTTTCTTTCCTTATTGCCGTATTGCGTGATAAGTTGCTTTGAGATGAGGGGTAAAGTGAAATAATATTATTAGTTTATGGTTGGTTTTAAGATTTGTTATATTTGATTTAATAATATTTGGTGATTATCCAATGACTAATGACCAGTTGATTAACATGATTTGTTAAGTGTGTTACGATAGAAATATTAACATGATTAAATGTATAAATGAAATGTATAAGGTTACAAACACTAGGTTCTAGAGGTCGAAGCTTTGATAGAAATCAACATTATGCATCATACGTTACGACATAAAGAAGGCTTAAAATTGAAACGATAAATTTCTTTAAAGAAGTTATAAGCAATGAAAATAAGATAAATTATAAAAGAAATTTAAAATAAATAATACAAAAAAAATTAAAAGAAACAAATTCAAAGTATAAAAACTCAAAAAGAAATAGATGTCAGGCATATGACACGAAGTCAGGTTAACGTTTTAAAAAACAAAGGTGTAACCATAACAACCTACACCCACTTTGTTAACTATCTTTTTAAGTCACAGGGGGAAAAACTTGTGCCTCTCCATTGTTTAACGACATTGATGTTTGAGATATATTCTAATAAAAACGTCATTTGAATTTAGTTGTTTTTTATTTTTTCTATTTCTTTTTATTTAATCTAATATTTAATGTTTTAATTCATTATCGCATTTCAATTTCTTAAATACATTAGTGATTTATTTAATCATAATAATATTTAACAAAGTATATTTTTAAACGTTAAATGAGGGAAACTATTTTTTTAGTTTTGAAAATGTTTTATTTGGATAGGTCACGGTTAATCAATAAACGTATGATTCATACATTGTTATAAATAATCTTTTTTCTCTGTAATGTTGTTCACGTAACATCATGTCGATGAATAAACCGTCTGTTTATATTAAAAGATAAAAATAGTTGCTTCATAACAGTTAATATATATTCTTGTCATCATAAGAAAAGGTAAATCAAATGTATTAGTTTTAGTATGATAAAAATGTTCAATACACGATTGATGTTAGGTACACAAGTGCGACTTCACATAAATAGTTTATTTTATTGTTTTAACGGTGAAACATAAGGCGTATTTAAATGGATAATTGACTATGTTTCTATATTTATTGTATATATACAACATGATGTACACGTGTTTAACAAGTTTGTTACTTAAAATTGATTATACATTAACCACATTCTTTCTTCTATTAAACCGATTTATGTTATGAGAATTTGCATATTATTTCCCATCAACATTTTTAATTCCATTGAAATCATTATTGATTCAATCTTAATATATTGCAAATAGGAAGACAACTAACTTCATTATCTTCTATACTCTTTATGTATAAACTTTTTTGCATATTGGCGGCTAAAACCTTGATTATAATATCTCATGCATGACTTAATTGACCAACGACCACCAAACAGAACAAAAGAAGATCAACGACTAAAGGAAATTCAACAAAACACTTCTCAAAGACAACATTATTATAAGCTATTGTTTTATAACTGGTTTAATAGTTGATTGTGATATTAAATTAAAGATAAATTAAGTTCTAATAATTAGGACTATTATATTTAAGTCGATAATAATCAACACCGATAATTTGACAAGTGTCATCATAATTTTCATTTTTATTGTCAATAACAATCTCATTTGCATAATCAACATAAATTTACATTTGATTCCTTTAATTTTTCTTACAATTAAGGAAGATATGTTTCCTCATTTCACTCGATACTGTTATTGCGATCGAGATCAGGTGAAACTAATGTAAATCTATAATAATTATGCGAGTTAAATTATATTTGACAATAAAAATAAAATGATGAGTCAGTTAAATTTTCAGTATGAAATACTATCGGTAAAAAAGGGTTCCACCTATTTTAACATATGTTATTCGGATAAAAAAATTCAGAATTTTATGAATAATATAAGAGGTGATAAAAAGAATTTATTGCACAAGAAACCAAAATTTAAAGCGGATTGAGTCCAATGGCGTGTCTTCTTAGCGAGACCATATCAAGTTGACCCAACAGCCCAACATCATATTTTGTCATTTTCAGAATTTATTAATACATTATTAAATATGCTAGCAAAACTAAAATATTATTATAATAATCTACCTTTATTAATAAAATAATATGAATTATAAGCATCTAAAACACGCTTTAGGTTACGTGATTTGACTAGGGTTGTAAACGAGCCGAGCCGAGTCAGGATGGGTTCGAGCTCGAGCTCTAAGCTTATCGAGTCGAGCCGAGCCGGCTCAAAATTTTTAACGAGCTCAAAACACTGGCTCGAGTTCGGCTCGTCAAAAGCTCGAGAAAATCCTAATATAAAAATAATAATCATATTAATAGTAGTACTAGTAATAATAATAATTATACTATACACACACATATATATTTTATGCATTGAATCACGAGTCGAGCCGACGAACCGAGCCACAATACGAGCTCGAACCGAGCTAACCCTGACTCGAGTTCGACTCGTTTAGAATTCGAGCTGAGCCGAGCCAACTCATTTAGATTCGAGCTTTTTTCGAGATGAGCTTTTTTCGAGCGAGTTTTGAGTCACGAACTTTTTGTACAACCCTAGATTTGACATGTTTTTTAAAACTATTTATTTCACTTCGTTGTATAGTTTCATGTGTGTAACAAACCGCAGTCCAATTTAACTTGCTTTCATCTATAATTTAATTCAAACCGTCCCAACAAATTATGATGCGAGTGGTTTTGATGATATAAAATATTGCATGTATCGTTCATATGTCATTCAACCAAACTAAACGTATTGGAACATAAAAATCTGATCGGATTCCTTATGTTATCATGAAACTGGTTTTTTTATGAAACAAACAGAAGAAAACTGTGATAACCGGCAATTTCAGGTCAATACCCAACCTTGACTTGGTTAGAATTACACCTATAATACTTGATTTTCAATTAAATTCCAATTATTGAAGTCGTTTCATGCATTGAAAAATTTCATACATTGCAAAATTTCATGCATTACATTTCATGCATCGGTGATTCGGCGTAATTACCATTTTTACACGCGATACAACCGGCACACACGAACGTTGGTGATAATTAATAAATATATGTGCTAATAAATTCTTTTAGGTGTTTCAAAGTATTTTATATTCCATTGGTTCAAAGTATTTTA
>BJCM01084078.1:0-24455 GCA_018326385.1 Flaveria bidentis
TTGCAATTCGCCATTCATCTATACAAACATGGATTTCATGAAGGTGATCGATCAAACTGTTCGTGAGATGTAAGCTCTCTTCCCATTTTCCCCTAAATTACATGTGTAATCTTTTTTTCCGATATCTTTTCAATGCCCATTTGATTCTCCCCAAATGCAGAAAACGAGAGGTGAATTTGAAAGTATTGAAGGTTCCAGAGATTGAACAGAAGGTAATACGAACAAAAGTTTATTACTTTAATCATGTAATTGCAACCTTTTTACATAAACGAATGTGTACATGTGTTGTCTGAGCATTTGGGTTATTGGGTGGTGCTCAGATTGCAAGATTTAGGGTTGATGATGATTTATGGGGTCAATTGAATTGGGAGTGATTAGCATTGCCCACTTTGTAACAAAATGTAACTTCTTAGCTCTGAATTTAACATAAATCTCTGATCATTTTGTGCAAAATGATTGTGTGTGGATTAAACTATATAACACATACTGCAAGTAGTATAATGTTGGTATTAGGGCACCCAAATGCATATCATTTTTTTGCATTTGAAAAGTTATTAGGCTTGTATAATAGGAATTTAAAGTGTGGCTCTTTTTTAAGAATGCAATTCCTTTTCTTTGTTTGAATTCTGAGTTAATTTCACAAATCAAGTTTCGAAAATGAAATAGTAAACGGTGCCATTTTTTGGATGAATTTATGAGGAGTAGCAGATTCTATTAGGCAAATGCTGTACATGTAATACTTTCTTCAAATGCTTCAATGACTGCTCTTTTGATGATTCTTATCTTCTATGGATGTGGTTGTATCAAATGTTAATTTATTAGTTTGCCACAATAGCATGATACTGTGTGATACCTGGAGTGTTATGATATTAATCAAATAGTGGACCAAGTTTTCAAAATATGTTTTTTGGTGTTTTTTCTGGATTACAGCTCATATATTTAAAGCTTACTGGCAATGAAAAGGATTTATTTCTGTTTTCTAAAATTGAAGAAAATATAATATTTTGTGATTAATACTGTGCCTATCAATCATATGTGTGTTTATTTTAGTGCTTCATAGTTCATAGTACATTTTTATGAATTGTCCTACAAAATGAGCAACAAAGTGGCAGTTTGTTTCTGAAGCCATGATTGATTAAGAGGGAAATTTGCAAGACTGGCTGTTGGAATAGGCTCTAAAAGGGTTGTATTTAGCTCCTTAAGTGAAGATTTCTTCGCTGAATTAGCTGAAAATAGTATTATTTTTTATTACGATCTTCTGTGATTTTATTTTGTGATAAGCTTCATGGTCCATTGCTTGCCTAAGCACATGGTTTTAGCCAAGGTCCACAATTAATTATGATTACATTGCTGTTGTAGATCTGTTTAGTTGTTTAACCTCAGTGATATTGGCACAAGTATTAGATGCAACTGATGACGAACCTTGGGGTCCACATGGTACCGCATTAGAAGCACAGGCAACTAAGAAATTGTAAATGTTCTACTTCATTGATGTATACAAAATTCTCTTTTCTGCACTATCTTACTAAATTATATTATTTTTGGTTCAATTGATATGTATTCCAGCTCTGAATGTCAAATGGTTATGAATGTTCTCTGGACCAGATTAACTGAAACTGACCTCAATTGGCGCCATGTATACAAGGTACTGCCTTTGTCAAGCAATCACGTAAAACTTCTTGTTTTTATATTCAGTTAAAATTTAACACAACTTTAATCTATTCCTAGTCCCTTAAGTTCTGAGACCATTATTTCAGGCATTAGCTGTGATAGAGTATTTGGTGGCAAATGGGTCTGAGCGGGCAGTTGATGACATTATAGAACATATTTTCCAGATCTCTGTATGTCGCTTTACAGTTTTAGAATCTCTCTTTTCGCCAATTTATTAGTTTTGTCACTTTTGTTATTAGTGACCGTCTAATGTAATATAATCCGAATGTCCCTGCGTCATCTTGTAAATCACAAAGTCACTCGCATGTTTCGAGTATGTTGAACCAAATGGGAAGGATAGTGGAATCAATGTGAGAAGAAAGGTTGAAAACATAGTATTGTTGCTGAATGATAAAGATAAGATACAAGCAGCTAGAAACAAAGCCGCTGCAAATCGAGATAAGTAAGTGACATTCTCTACAAAAATAAATAACACTATTTTTGTGTTATTACATAATTTTTAACTGTACTAAGGTGATGTGCAATTCTATTTAATTATTAGGTACGTTGGATTATCATCAACTGGAATGACATTTAGATCAGGCTCAACACCATCACTGAGCAGCAGTAGCTTTCAGAAAAATGGTCAATATGGTGGGTTTGGTAGTTCAAGATATGGTGAAACATACAAAGATACTTTTAAGGGAAGAGATGAATCAAACAAAGACAGGTTCGAACCAGGTATATATAAGCCGCACAGAGAGGTTCGTAGTGGGAGCTCCTCAAGAAAAGGGTCTTCTCATAATGCAAGGTTTGGTCTTTTTACTCGCATCACAAGTTATGTAATTTGTTTTTCTTATGCTACAGTATATGAGTTCCCTGCTAGCTACTTCCCTTTAATGCAAAAGTAAAAGATATTAGACAAGTTAAGATGTGAAGCTTAATGCTTTTAACTTTTATGGAATCTGTAAAGGATTAAACGTCAGAAAACAGTTATTACAACTTTTCGGACGGAAATGATGGAAATCATGGAATGATAAAGATTATAGGCAAAGTAGAATATTTTTATGAACGTGCAAGTGACTTATATGTGCAGGATTTATTTTAGGTGATAAATTTTCTGATAATAATTTTGTTTTCTGGAAGTTTCTTGTGAAAGATATTATATTAGGCCTTAGATTAATGCATCATTTGTGTTAAAACTGACCATTACATCACCACTTTCTTTCCCAAATAAGCATGTTACGGTCTTTTAACGTGGCAACACCATGGGACAAGTTGTTTATGCCCAAGTTTTTTTGTAATCATAATGAAGTTTACTATGATTAGATGATTATTAGTACTTTTAGTCTCAACGTTGTTGTAGTGGTGTCTGCTTGTTACATACTTGCATTTTTGCTGCTATTATTTGTTCTATTATTTTCTCAGTGATGATGGATGGACTATATATAGAAGTTGTGGCACTAGATCTAGGATGTTTCTTGATGCTAACAGCCTTGGGTATGACTTATATGAGAGTAAGTTAGAAGTTCATACTAGCATAAGTTGTTTTGAAGTTAATAACTCATTAGAAATAGATATAAACCAATACAACATTATAAAAAAATTATTCTTTTTTATTTTTTACTCTTGTAAGTTATATTTTTGGTGAATTTTTAGGATGTCTTGATAATTTCATATGCATTCAACATGTAGATTTTGTAAACTTAGATTTGTTTTCTTTTTGCATGTCATGTCATTCTGTTCTTTAAGAAGTTTGAGAAAAGCCTATTGAACTTATTGTTTTGATATTGAAATCTGTTACGTTTTCTTGTTAGTTTTACTAATAATGTAAGATTGACCACAGCACCATTCGAGACTCGTCAACTAATGCATCAAAACCATCAATGAAGAATGCTGCTGATAAATATTCCTCAATTCCTTCACAAATCTCGAGTGCACCAGCAAACAATGATGATGATGATTTCAACCCCCGAGGAAAATCAACTTCAAGTAAATGTTTTTAATATGATGTGTGGACAAAGTATTATTCATAGCCATTTATCGATACATATCTTTGGTGCTTGGCAGAGGCGGCCAGTGGAAGCGCTCAACATGTGGGTTTGTTTGGACAAAGTTTGGTTGGGGACCTTTTGGATGCACCAACATCTATACCCACACAAAGTTTCAATGGAAATAGTAAGTCAGAAGAAGTTGATCTGTTTGCTGATGCTTCTTTTGTGTCCGCACCGACAAATATGGTGGGTGGAACATCTGGATCTGAGGTGAACTCAGTTCTGATGCAAATTATATTATTGAATTTACACCACTGTAGATTTTATCGACATTAATGTCTTTTAGTTTTCGCATCTTTTGCAGACTAAAGTTGATCTTTTTGCATCTCAACCTGCAAGTTCTTCAATTTCTCCACCTGTTGATCTTTTTGCATCTCAACCTGCAAGTTTTTCAGTTTCTCCACCTGTTGATTTATTTGCCACTCCACCTGCAAATTCTGCAATTTTTGCCGGCTGTTGACTTTTTTGCAGCTCCTGAAAGAATGGAACCTGAGATCATGCCATTAGAATCTAAAATGACGTCAACCCAAGCAGTTGACCTGTTTGCAGCAGTCCCATTGAACAGTTTTGATAATTCTGACTTTTTTGGTTCATTTTCTTCTCATACTGGTTCAGAATCTACATACCCCAGTCAGAGCTTCACGGATAGTAGCAACCTAAACGACCAAAACTATAAAACTCCAGTTGCATCTGCACATCCGTCAAAGGATGGTTTTCAAGTCAAATCTGGAGTTTGGGCTGATTCTTTGAGTCGTGGGCTAATTGACCTTAATATAACTGGACATAAGTTACCGTTTCCTTCCTGGATTTTTCATTTGACCCGTCCCAAATCGACCCCTTCATGATAACTGTATATTTTCTATATATGTGCAGCCAAGAAGGTAGACCTGACTGACGTGGGCATTGTTGGCGGTCTGTCCGTTGGGGCCGATGACAAGGACAAGGGACTTCCAAATTCGTTGTACATGGGTCGAGCCATGGGCACTGGATCTGGGATCGGTAAGTCCACTGGTTTCACAACTTCAGCAGCAGCAGATACGGATGATTTCTTCTCAAGTCTTAGCGGCCCTCAGAATCAATACGGTTCCTTCCAAAAGTGAAACATCCTTTTATTCGTTTCACAAAGTTTATACAATTAGTTGTAAAATATGTTATAGAAGTGTGAGATCAAATGGTGATGCTTCATCCAGATGATGTGCCATCACCCTTGTAGCCATTACAATTATACTCCTGGATTTGTACCTTACCTACTTGGAAAATACGGGTGTTTCGATTTATCTTGAGGGGTCAGCTTTTGTAGCATATATGATTAACACGTTATTTTTATGATGGTTTCTATTGGAATAATCGATGTCTTGAGTTTGTTTTTGGTTGGTATATCAACTGACCCCCCTCGACAAACACTCCCGCAACTCGAGGCAACTTGAGGCGCGCAAATTTAAGGATTAAACTATACACAGTTTAAGAACTTAAATACACCAGTAGTGAAAATCTGTATCGATTTTCAGGCTTTGCCTGATAACAAAATATGAAGATAATAAATAACATCATAGACATAATACAGTATCACATACGTGTAGGGGGATGTCTCTGATTGTTCATTAACCTACATATATACTTATCTACCCAAGTTCTTTCTTCGTGATTTGCATGACCTGTTGCATGGCAGATTTCAAAAACACCTCGTTCTGTATATTGAATGTCATATAGCACTGTTTCAGTCCTCCAGATGCTTTCGAGTTAGTTAACCTGGTGTAACCATATGCTGATGAATCAGGCATCACTTGCAATCATCAGGCTTAACAGTCATATGCAAACGCGAACCTTCAGGTAGTCCCAATGGTGGATCCTTACACGAACAATTATCAACATCAAATAACTCCCACTCTTTAATACAACATCTATCCAATGCCGAAAATAATCTATGGTTTTCAACTCTGTTTGGGTACTGCCCGTTCTGACTCACCAAAACTGCACCTGTGTAAGACTGGCCTGCAACACGAGCCGCTCCACTATAATGAAACAAACCCCAACTAAAATCTTCACTAACATCCACAATTGTCCAGTACTCATTTGACACAACCCCGTTATCCAAAACACTAAAATGAAATGTACCTGCTACTTTCCCTCTTTTAACCCTGTACTTCCTTCTCCTCCAAACAAGCTTACCATCCAAAGTTTTCACCTGAAAAACGGGCTCATACCAAAACGAACCACGGGCCTTTCCCCTATAGAAAAGCTGGTATTGACACGGGAATTGATCATACGCAGGGTTTTGCCCCGCCACAACCCGCCAACTCCAGTCAAGATCCCCCAGCCAACCAATAAAGAGATCCTCAGCCATTTCATGTGACAATATTTGATCACGGAAGCTAACCATTGGTGGGACATATGGTTTTTCAGGGATCTTTGCATCTAAATCAAGACAATTGTGTTTTTGCAAAACACAAAGGGAAAACTCTTCCAAAATCGGGCTTTCATAGGACGCAATACATTGATAGTTGCATACTTGATCAACTGGACTACATTGATTCAAGCATTGCAGAGCTTTTCTACAGTTTGGATCTAGAAGACAGTTCAAAACCTGGCGTCCACAGTTTTTTACCATGCAATTCAGGGTTGAAAAACCTTGAGCTCGTAAATTTTTCAAAACTGGAACTGGTTTTATGTAAGCGTTAATTATGATCAACAAACAGAACCTTATATCATCAGAATTACGCCTGATCCATGCTTCAGATATGGTTTCTGCAAGCTCCATTGTCTCCTTCGTTTTCTTGTTAAATTTGCTGAATATGCTACTCTTGTTTCCTGTTGCGACGAATGATCCTCCCAGTTTATTTTCAAATGCTGGTGATGAATCAAAGCAGATAACATTTGGGATGTTTTCACTGTAACGTTGAATACATTCGACTGATTCTTGTTTTGTTACTGAAACAATCAGCAAAATGTTTGCAGTTGATAACACCTTTTGAAGATTTTGATCATTTGGATTCGATTCGAAGATGTTGTCTGTGAATACTAGCATCTCGTATTTATCATCAATCCATTTCAACCTTTCTGCCTGAAATCAAACCTAAGAGTGATCGAATCAAACCTAATATCAAACCTAGCTAACAGTGACCAAATTTACAAAAGTGGGATTCCTATGTCTGATCAGAGCTCGCATTGATTCACTTTATTAATGTTATGGTTGTTGAATTTCAAATTGATATTACAGAACAAAAAGCCCTAGCACGACCAAATCAATTATCATGATTAATGATTGATTACATATTAACCATTCCTTAACAAAAATTAAAGGAACTATGTGAACAGAAACATCAGCATGATAAGATTACTTACAGCGTAAATTTATCCCAGAAATCGAACCTACGAATGATCGAATCAAACCTAAAACCAAACCTAATAATTGATCAACTTACAAATGAGTGATTCCTATGTCAGATTAGAGCTTGCATTGATTCACATTATCAACGCTAGGGTTGTTGACTCCTAAATTAGTAAATTGATGTTACAAAAAAAAAGTCCTAGCACGATCAAATCAATTATCATGAATCAAATCTACTTTGCAAACAAAAACATCAGTATAACACATTAATCACATATCTTACAGTGTGAGACATAACATCAAGCCAGGACGCTGATTTGAGGGGACTGAGAGCACCTTCTCCGACAACAGCAACAATTCTCACATCATTAAGGAAACTCTGAAGCTCCGTTGAACATAAATCTGAATTCGATGAAACGCCGTCGTTAGTCTGTAAAGCTGCATATACGGTTCGTTTAGGTGACGTTAACTGGCGCCGGAGGAGTGGAGGTGCGGTGGAGCTCCGGTGGCGGTGACGGGGGAACGACGGGCGGTGGTAATTGAGAAGAAGATGAAGAGAAAGTGGTGATAGTGTGGAGAAGCTCATCAGGGTGAAATGTGTGTTGAAATCCAGAATGTGATAGAAGGGGGTGGAAGGAGATGAAGACACGAAGTGTAGCATCTGAAATGGTGGCAACCCGAACTTGACCCGAGTTTCAATTAAAACGACCCGACCCGACCCGGAATGTGATTAGACGGGTGTGGTCAATGTGTAATCGGGTCTTTTTCGTCTCAGTTGACCCCCGATCTCTCTCACAAGTGTTTATGATTTTATAAATAGTTGGAACTAACGAATGTAATTTTTTTAAAATTGTTATAATCTTGTAATATAATATATCATTGAGACCAACTGTGTTATTAACTCTTTGCTTTATGTATTAAAACTACTGGATAATTTGGTATACTAACGTGAGTGGGAGTATGAATTAAGGCCACAAATTCTTACTCACAAATTATAGATGAAGGGAGGGGGGTGCTATACTAAATATGATATTGATGCACCTATATATCATATGTGTGTGAATCTATTACACTCATGTCTTTAAGCCGACTCACGCTTGAGCCGCACATAGCACGCTACAGGATGGAGGGCGATGTTCCCGTGAGTGTGATATGAGCCACATACACACTCACGGCTATATCTTTGACATATATTTATTATTTAAACTAAAAACTAATTTTACTGTATGGGAATCTATTTTGTTATTTAAACTAAATATGATATACATTGATGCACCTATATATCATATGTGTGTGAATCTATTTCATCGTAGCTAACTATATGATTTGTATATTGAAAATCGTAATAAGCTAGTATCAAGTCTCATGTGTTGCGGCGGGGGCGTCATACCGTGTGAAGTAGCATTATGTCTCACACCGTGGCTAGCGACTACCAACACCGAAAAAACTTATAAAAATAAATAAAAACAAAAAAAATAAATTCGAACAAAAAATAGACCTAAAAACATTGAATCATGCATGCTCGTTGCATCCTGTTAATGTGCAAAATTTAGATCGAAACCTAAACACAAAGCAACCGTTAAAGGGAAAAAAAGAGATAAAAATGTTGAACCATACGCATGTTGTGACATTTGAACTCAAATATTAGATTGAAACATAATTTTTTTTTATAATATGAAAAGTTTTTGTGATCAAAGTTGAAAGTAAAAAGTATTAAAATTAAATGTAAGAGATGAAAACTATTAGGGTTAAAAGTTTAGGAAAAAAAAGTAGGATAAAACCTACAAAGCATGAAGTAAAAACCGAAATTGCATTACCAAGCTACAAATTAGTAATATGTGTAATATGTTAAATGAAGAAACAATCTAATACATTTAAAAGTTTAAAGTGATGTTTAATTTGACGTCCATATTATTAATAATAAATTTTACAAGCAGAATGGATTTTTATGGGGTTCACTCAGACTTCATAAAAATTTTATTTTGTTACTACAAATACAATCTAATCTCGATCCAGCTTCAAAAAACTTTAACATCAATCCCCATGAAGTTTTAACACCCACCAAGAACTTTTACAATAACAAAATCATATATTTTCTACACCAAAACCCAAAACTATTATAATTACAAATCTATTATGATCTAACTTACACGTGTAAAAAGAAACTTATGAAACCCATTAACTATATAAATAAACTAGCCTCGTTACTCTATTTACTCTTATAAATTCAATTACCAAACGCTTAACAACTATTTCAATTTAACAATAAATGACTAGACACAAAAATATCCCATTAATAAAGTTTTGAATCCTTCATTGTTTACGAGTCATCGTAACTAATTTAGCCCTTTTCATTTTTTATGTAAAGTTATGGGGCTGATATATTTTTATTCTATAAGTTATGAAATTCTTGTTTTCATCTATGATTTCACATAAGTTATATTCCAAACTAAACATATCAAATTTCTCGTGCATCAATACCCTCTCTCTAACGTGCTATTTACATATGCTACTAGGTTATTGTCTTTTAAAGGAGTACTTAAAAGACTTTTTTATGACTCTTCTTGTTGTTTAAAATTAATATAAAACTAGAAATCAAATCCACGTGATGCGGCACGTTTAAGAACTTAATTAATATGATCAAGTAAATAAGAGAGACTTATGAAGTTGCAGTGAATCAGTTCCAAAGATCAAAACATAGTTAGTATATAGCGATACCGACATCGCGTTGAGGTGAGAGTTATACGATTAAAAGAAACGCATAAAGCTTGGTAGATTAGTTATAAAGATTGAAACAAATATAGAAAACAATATTACGTCTCTTATGTTGTAGCTAATAATTAAAAAAGCTAAATTAGTAAAATATATATAATTAAAGTCGAAAGAAAAAATAAAAGGAAAATAACACAAAGAATTGTTGGCCATAGGGTTAAAACCCGAGTGGCTATTGTAGTAAAGAAGGGCAAATACCAATTCAATTACCTTGTGACTTGTATTTATTAGCTAAAGTAAATGAATTTAGTCGTAAATGCAAACCGAGAATAAGAAATAAAAAGGAAAAAAAGAAAAGTTGTGCCGGCAAATAGATTGTTAACACGTGGCAGCCGGTGGTGAGCCCATTAAGCTTTGGTTTTAAGTAGTAGTATAATGAAACGATATAGATAAATAAACGGTATATATAATAACTTTGAATACATGAATGAATTTTAAAAAAAAATCTAATAATTTGGTGATATTTAAGTTTCTATAGATTATATCCGTGTAGGATTTCTATTATATCTTCTTCGTTATGAGAAATTAAAATTTAATTTTATTGATATACAATCACGCCCCTTGCTAAATTTATAATCTCGTTTATTTAAAGAAAAGCTACATTTATACAATATAATTGGTATATAAAGCTAGAAAAGAAAAAAAGAGAATAAATTTGGATTAAAATTTCCCAAAATTTACACTTTTTTTGTTTTTCAAGGCGAGTTAATATTATAATATTTATCTTTATTAACTATTGTGGGTGTTGTATAAAAAATTACTTTAGTTAGTGAAGGAGTAAACAAGGTTATCATTTAACAAAGGGTGAAAAGCTTAAGAGATAAAGAAACACCAACTAACCCCATCATCCACGTTACTTGGTTTATCCTCGACTTGCTAATAGGATATTTCGACTCGAAGAAAATGACTAGATGCATATAATATTCAAGCTAGAGATCTTCCTTAAAAAGAGTTTAATTAAAGCGATATTTATACTTTTTAAAATTATCTAGGTAGGATTACAATATTAATATGGATGATCACTTGAGGTGGAATATAGTTCATTTTTTGCTTCTTTGTTAAATAATTCTAGTAAGGGCCTTTTATGGTTCTTGGCTTATTGTAAGTTTCACTTTGTAATTATTCAAAAGTCAAAATTCTTTATAGTTAAATTTAGTTATTATTAAGGTTTTATTTCAGAAATTCTTTGATTGTATTACAAATTACAAGTTATAAAATAAACCTAATATTTTTTTCATTAAAAATGAACATATAAAATATATACAAAACAAAGAAGATTTATAAAGGGCTGTCAAATTTATACAACTTATTTGCGAACAGATTGTGCAAATAATTCACTACGCCGGGCACAACTAGATAATTAAGGAGACTAAACTAAATCCGCTAAAGGAGACTAAACTAAATCTCCTAAAGAAAAATATAGATAACGTATGTTGATGCTAGAACACGACTGTGTTACATGCGTGAGTAAGGGGTTGTTGTCTTTTATGATCGTTAACTGACTATTTTTAATGGTAATAGCCTTTTAATGATTAAAAGATAATATTAATGTTAAATGTTTAAGAGGTTATGAATCATTAAAAAGTAATTTTTTAATGATCATTAAGAGATTATCAAACAACTCTTAACCTTAAGATGAAAGGTACTATTTGTGTTAAATCACATACTTTAACTTTATTATATGTGTCATGCATCGTCTTGCGTTGGATACAAATATAACTTATAATTAATCTTGTGTTAGGTAGCATCGGTCCTATGTTGGTACTTGGTAGATCAACCCATGTGGATGAGTACTATTGAGTCATTGAGTCTGCAGTAACATCTAGTAATGGAATTTAATTGAAATTAAAATTTTGGAATGTAAACCAAAGATACACACGATTGAAACGAATGAGATAAAAGAAAATCTAAAAAGTAAATGACACACTAACATTTAATTGTATGTAGTTGTTCGTATTCTTTTTCCTAAATTTGTTACTCATATATATTTTTTCTGAACGGCTTCTTATATAATATTATAATCATCTTGCATTCTTTATTATTTGAACACTCCACCTCTTAAATGTGAGTAACTTACTATCAGAAAGTCGATATCTTTGGGACGTAACTCTCTTATTGTATGTGTAGATAAAAAAATATTTAAGATTGACTAAACACAAATACATTTTGAAAAGAAACAATCTTTTTCAAATATGTCTTTAACTTTTTCCTAATTTCTTGTAATGGACTTTTCAAATGACATTTTTTTCTAAAGTCCTAGCATACTATGAGATAGAGGTGTAGTGGTCATTATAGAAATTGATGTTAAGTTACTATGCTACATGAAGACTTGTGGAAGCTATGAAATGGACACATTCAAGGGATGTGAGCTAAGGAATACCATTATGGACCTATAAATGATAATGACATCAATAAAACAAATTAGTCTCATCATATTAATAAAGAGAACTATTCAACATAATTATGGAGTGATGCTTAAGTTATGTGGTATTGCCATATCTTGCAAGATATGTGGTGACCAAAGAAGCGGGTGTCAAACTTATGAAATGGCAAGCCTAGTGATATAGCATGACAAGTATATACTTGTGTAACATCCATGTAGATAAATAACCTAAAAAGACAATGAGATGTTATGCGACGCGTAGCATAGAGTTGAGTGCTCCTATATTAGGGTATGATACATAGGTTTAGTCTCATTCAACCTTTTAAATTCTGTTAATTTAATGTATGAGTATGATCCTTTCTTTGCGTACTTGTTAAAACATAAAAAATACCTAGAATCCAAAGATCCATAGGTGTATCGCTTCTTGCCATACAAAGTATTATCATATTGTCACTTACGAGTATGATTTTGCCTTTCATGATGATTACTATCATCCAAAATACCTTATCATCAGAGGCATCGAGTCTAAAAGACTTTGCTTGGTTTTTAATATACCAATGATCAGTAATAAACTAAAGGGTATTTAAATATAATGTTGTTCTCTCTATATATAGAACTCTTATAACCATAACATAATACAATCATAATTCACTAAATAATTTATATTGTTGATTAGTATCAAGGCCAAGTTAACTTAACCGATATTCTAAGTATCATCTTAGGCAACCAAGGTACTCAAAGTCATACAACTCTCACGTTCAGTAAAAATCATAGAGCTACCTACATTTGACGAAGCAAAATTAACTAGTGAAAAGTAAAAGAAGCAAAGTTGGCTAGTTGTATGAGTCTAGAATAACATAGCTAAAACTACATCATTCTAGACTAAGAGACTCGTAGTCTTGAAGAGGCACCTGATGTTTAGGTCTGATGTTTTTTGCTTGGGCTCGACTAAAATATCCATTAATTAAGGCATACACCCTGTCCCCCTTCTGATCTTAAGACTAGTTTCCCTCTCATCTCTTTCATCATTGACATATGATCCCACTTTTTTATAAATGTTATACACGATCTTTATAAGAAACGGCTTGATCGTCGAAGGGATTTTTTACCTCGGATCAATTACTAACAATGGCTTCTCTTATGTTTTGCATCGTAGATTCAAGTTCACTAGAACTAAAACTAGTTAACTTGAGAACCAAACACAACCCAATAGATTATTGTGGCAACTACTACAGAACCTGGGTTAACCTCAAAATATAAGGGTAACATTTAACGATTTCACGAGCACTTGCCGTAATCAGTGCATCTATTACAAGAGAATTATGTGTTTTCATCTATTACAAGAGGATTATGTGTTTTCTTATCAGGGCAATACAAGGAGGTGAAATAGAAAGATCTTTAAACCATTTGTGTGCCCATATGATCAACACACTCTAATCCCTTAAGAGACGTTAAGACTACTAACTTTATCATGATATTTGGATGGGTTATCAGTTTGCAAATTAATCTTGAGTAAAAAAAAGGCTAAAATAATTTTTATGTAACTTGTATAGTTACTTATTTGCGTTAAATCAAATATAATAATAAAAGAATTTTGAGTAACAAAATTCTTATAAGTAAACATTTACACTATCTCATTTGTAACTTTTTATCAAAAGTTCCAAAATATAAACCAAAAATAAATGAAAAAAATCAAAACATATGTTTATACTAAATATCTTTTGTTAAAATGACCAACTCACAAACCTTTTTGCTATACTTTTAAATATACGCATTCGTTTAGTGCATGTTTTGAAAACCAACTTATTAATCAACTTTTGACTTATTAATTTTTAAAAAGTTAATAAGTCAATAAGTATGTTTGAGTAAAATGATTGTAAAGTTTGTTTTAAAGGGTTGAAAAGTTGATTTTAAAAAAATTAAATGGAGTAACTTCTTAAAAGCTACTTTTCAAAAGTAGCTTTAAAAAAATAACTAATTCCAAACATTTTTTTACTGTAACATTAAAACATCAACCACTTAACAAAAAAACATATTGTTTAACTAATTTTTGCTTTTAGGTTATAAACCATTTTAGTAAAATGGAAACAGTAGAAATTGAATTGTAACAAATAAGATAAACATTGATTATCTATGTATTATATATTATAGATTTAGTATAAATATAAATATAAACTAAATGTGAGACCTACGTATGACCCACGGTTTAGTTAGAAAGATAGAGAGTAATGGGCTAAAGTTAGTCCAACTTGGTGTTGTGTTCCCCACCCGCATATCACATGCGATGCACTTGATCTTGTTCCCTCTTATGAAACTCACACCATTCTTTCCTTACAAACTAGGAAAAGGGTGCCTTCAACTTGAAGCAAATAACCGCAAGTGTACCTCTTTAGTTTTTATCGTTAACTAAACACTTCATCTCTCTTGCTTAGTGGTCTAGTGACACTATTGATGAACCCGTATAATTGAACGAGTTTAAATATTTACAAGTATAAGTTGATAGTTGATATATAATAGTAGAATATTATTATAAAAATCAAGAACTTCATTTTAATTTAAGCCAATGAATTAAATTATTCAAGTTATGCCAAGGGTCGTGTTCTCTAGCCGACTTCATCGCCCATATTGATTTTAATGCTTCAAACCTAACTCACCTAGAAAATCCATCATATGACGAAACCTTTTTCTAGTCGAATTTAAACTTGAAACCTTAAAGATCTCAAGCTTAAACTACCACTCCTATGTCGTTGGATCAGGTCTTTGACCCTTAAACTATATTTTTAAGTATCGGGTTCTCTATGGACTAGATGTTCCTATCACTTCCTAGTATAACTTTAACTATTTCTATTTAAGCAAAGAACAAACCATGTACCGAAAAGAATAAATCAGGTAATCAAAACTGAACCAGAAAGTAATGGTTCAATTCTCATTTTTTTATAGCTGATTTTTCTATCAATTATACATGTATACATATAATTAAATTAATCAAATAGACACCAAAATCAACATTTATATTTGTTTATTATGTTATTACGTGCAAAAAAGTGCCACTATAAAACTGTACCAATAACATTTAAATTGTCTCATATAATAATTAAATATTCTAACGCATAATATAACTAAATGAACTGAAATCAATTTAAACCACCCACATACAAAACCAAAAGTGGCTAATGGAATAAACAAACAATCTTCTTACATTAAAGTTCATTGCCATTATTCAAAAGGATACAAATTTGTAAATCATCTAATATATTATCACCACTTCTCGTTATTAAGAAATATAAATGTTTTACCAAGTGATCACATACATATGAAGTTTGTGGATTCAAGAACAAAAGAAGCAGAATATCCATAAATTCAATAAAACCAAAAATCTTTAAAAAATATCAATTACATAGAAATTAGTTTCCCTTGTCTCCTGTGTACACACTTACAGAACCACATATTCATCTCCTCCATCATATCAACAACTAAAATCCGATTCATTCATTCACATATAACATATTCACAGACTTCCAATTTCATCACTTCACGAGTTCAGACGAGTCAACTCGGCCCACCAACGAGTTCTCCCTACTGAGTTTCGCATACATCTTCGCCCTAATCTCCTTCCCCGACTCAACTCGTTCCATAACAGGCTCCTCTCTAGTAACATCCCACACATCAAACGCGTTCCGGGTCCGGTTACGGGTCGGCGTTGATGGCAAACTCGTGTAACCGGGTCGCAGCGTAGACAAACCCAGACCCGACCCGAACCCGTGTCCAACCAACCTTGCTCCGTTACCGATCTGCATATTCCGTACAGATGACGTCAGCTCGTTGACCGAGGTTTGACCGATGGAGGATATCGGAGACATCGGCGGCGAACAAGACGACGGGTTAAGAGTCGACGTCGGAGACGACCCGAACAGGCTTTTTCCGACGAACGAGTCGGTCGAAAACCGACTCGGAGATCCGTCGTACGACTCAGGCTGAGTCAACCCGTTCTGACTCACCGGCAGAACTCGGAGCTGCTCCGGCGTGTGCGCGAAGAAACAGATCCTCCGGCGACACATGACACCATCCTTGCACGGCTGCGTACGATATCGCAAAGGGTGCAGCCAGCACTCAAATACGCCGTGTGCGTACTCACACGCTTCACCCTTATAACAACACCCTTTACGAAACTCCGGACAAGGGTTGCCGGAGTAATGAAACTTCCGGGGGTCTCTCCGGCGAGCCTTTTCTCCGGGATGAGCGTACGGACACTCCGTCCAGTCATGTGACCTCGCACGTGCGCACCTCCTTACCTTAAACTCATACATACGAAAATGATCCGTTGAGAATGCGTCAAGGGGGACATCATCGTACTCTCCGACGTCGTCGTACGCCGCCATTTCGATTTCGTCGAGGAAAACAGACGGCGAGTGGATGTGGTCCGTTGGATCGTCCCATGGGGGGACTTGAACCGTTGGATTGGAGTGAAGGTTATCTCCTCCTATGATCATCATCATTGAGGTTTTCTTTTGGTTTGTGTTTTGTTGATGGTAATGGAGGAGCATACTGGCCCAAATATAAACCGACTAGTGTAACTATGGTTAGGTGAAGAAGTGACCTTGGTGTGTGGTTAAGTAAAAGATCTTAGGTGGAGTGGATAGTGTGACTGGCTGTGATGGTTGTGGGTCACTGTGGAGTGAGTGTGGTGTTTGTTGAATAATATTATGTTGGATTTTTATTTTTGTTTAGTCCATGTTGGTGTCGTTTTGTGGGTCTGGTGGATTGATTTACCCGTGGTTTACTTTACTAGAAAACATTTATTTGATGGGTTTATTGTGTTTAAAATTGTGTGATAATATAAACACATCTCGCATTATATATCAACATCTCTTATACATCTCGTATGATTTTATAAACAATGTCTACGGTAAAAACAATAAAAACAAAATAAATTTTTAGAGGTTATCAAATATCTATACACCTTATATAACTCTATATAACACTTTATACAACATATATAATGTTATATGACGCGTATAGTAAGTTTTGATGTTGACTAATAGAAAAACTCAGGAGGCTATCTAAGAGGTTATACGACTTATATAGAGCTATAGAGCTATACAACTCATCTATACAACGCGTATAATGTGATACGATCCGCGTAGAATATGTCAATGTCCGGTGGAAATATTTTTTGCACATGGTTTTATTTTTTTGTTTTATTTTGTAAGTAGCACCGGTAACACTAAAAACAAATATTGTTGTTTGTTAATTAAAATTATATTTAGTTTGTTGTGTTTATCACTTTATGACTATTTTCAGATGCTATACTATGCTATCAACATTAAAAAAGTTTTAAATAATAATCAAATATATTCTTAATATTATCGTTTATTACTAGACTTGAAGAAAATATTTTACATACTTGAACACTGCTTCTTTTCTGATCAATCACTTTGCTCGTCCCTCGCTAGTCTTTACTCGTCAAGAACTCTAATCCAGCTAAAATGTCTTTAAATCAAAGATAAGTACTATATGTTTATATATAATATAATATAGCTTAATATGTTTTACTATATAAAATGTAGATTCACACTTGTGAAGCTTATGAGATTTTCTTATACGTTTAGATGCATTATTATTATTATTTTGGGCTATGTAATGAACTCTCTCTTTCATTTCCTAACACGAAGAGCCTTACTTGAACATATTGAAACTTTCTGCTACGTCCTTGCTCGATTCAATGAATTATCAATGTAATTTTATGCCAGTTTAGTAGATATAAGAGAACCTCATAAGGTATTTTGTGTTATTATTAACTATTTATGAAAATATAACTGAAATAATCATATTAGTAGAACTAATGTATTCTATAAAGTATTGCTAGCATGCCCCACAAGTTAGAATTTAGTTTTGATTTGATGTTTAACTTAAAACACATTATATAAAATATAAAAAAAATGATATTTAAAGACGTAGACATTGATTGTTGTGTCATTCTTTCATGATCTTCTATCTCTTGTGATTTTTTGTTCATTTCATTCTTCATGTAATTTTTACTATAGTTTTAAATTTTAGAATCGGTATTGAGATTTGTTTATGTATGTTTAAACATAATCAATAAATTCGCACAACGCATTCCCAGGGTAAGACAAGAGAGTAGAGAAATTGTCAACACATAAGTGGGATGATGAAGGAAGACGTCGTTGACCACCCTTGATTCGGTGGTGGTAGCGTTGTTTTAAAGGAGGGAGAAAATAAGATTATAAATACACCAACACTTTGATGTCGTATAAGAGAATAAAAATCTATAAGGTATTATCATACATTATTGATAAACTATATATGAGAGTATAACTTAGATGATTACAAACAAAACATAATCTAATCATAAAAATAGATAAAAATAATTCGTATTTATGTAATATCGGATTAATACATCTCTCCTAAAGATCGATAACGAGTATTATAGTGCTAACAACTTAACATATAACATTATTTTACTCTTTTCATATAAAATTTATGTTAATTCTTTTTTCTTTTTTTCTTTTTTTACCTTTTCTTGTATCCGGTGTAATTTATTATTCTATAATATAATATATCAATAATGAATAATATCATGAAAGATTTTACCTGCCCTATATGATATTAGTCGTAATGACCAATCAAATTTAGTCTTTGTTTTCAAGGTGCAAATTAAATTCAATAAGTATTGGTTTTGGCTGAAATTGACAACAAATGAACTTACAATGTCTTTCAAACCTATGGGCGACGACACATTGTTTAACTTCAATTTTTGTCAAGATTTATGGTCCTAAAAGGTGATTAATTAGCAGTGCTTTGAAATATAAATATGTCAACTATGATATTTTAATCTAAAATTAGTTGAAATATAAGAATAACGAGCAAGTTATGTGCCTATTGGTTACTTTTGATTGGATTTATTATAAAATAATGTTCGTGTAGTAAAGGCTAGTTACTAATTACTAATTTTATATTAAAAAGGTATTACTGGATATTATTTAATTAAATACCGGTACATTATAGCAGCAGGTTTCTAAAGTCGATTAAAATGTATATTACGTGTGTGTGTGTGATAGTTACATATAAGCACACATGTTTAATGCAATGCATTTGCTAAAGATCCTTATTTTACATATTGTTAACACATTTACATTTACATTTACAATGATCCATTGTGCAAATAACTTAGTTAACAATTTCAAAATGTGTTTATTACTTACTTTATAAAACCTTTAACATTATATTATCTTACATATAAAAAAATAAAAGTCATTATGAGTTTAACATCTATATATATATATTAAGATGAGATCTAATTGAATAACATATGAGAGAGAGAAAAGTGGAGTCGGGGCCGCAATGTGAGGTGACACTGAGTTGGAACATGGGTACCACGCAGAATCACCGTCCCGCCTTAGCATGTTGAAGACGTTCGAAGGCGAAGAAGGAGATTGAGGGAACGATACCAAAAATCGAGAGGGTACAATCCCAAGTAATAAATGATATTTATATCATGTCTCTTATGAAAGCTCTGTCATTTGATTTTACAAATTCTAATAAATGTTTTTTAAACAACAAAATCATAGGTAACACTTAGCAAAGTTAAAATAACAAATGAGAAGATAACGAAATAAAAAATGACAAATGCAATAATATTGATAGAAGGATGTATTAAATAGATTTAATAAGAGAAAATATCATGTATTACATTTTGTCTACAGAAACAACATTAATTCTATATACTGATTTTCATTTTTATGCAAATGTAATACATGATAAATTATAAATTTCATCATTTCTAGTTTCTAGTATCTTATAAATCAAGTCTTTTAACTTTAGAATATACATAAAACATTGTTCATATATTGTCACAATTTTTGTTTTTTTTTTCTGACAGCATTTCTCTCTATTGTTTGAAAAAGGCATGCATGCGCCCTTTATGTGAGGGTAAGCATGTGTTTATACATTCTTCCTTGTAACCAGACGTAAATCAAATTATATAACACTTTTGTTACTATTATTATCACTATTTTGAATTCTGTAATATTTCATATAATTTAATGCATCAATCTATATGATATTAAAAAAACTACCTAATAATGATAAATAATATGATTATAAAAAATAAACGTAAAATACGATAATAATATAAAAAAAACATAAGGACCAGTTTAACGGCACACATATTGATTTGTGGTAAAAAAAACACTACGCGTTAAATTTAAAGTATTATTAGACATTTTGGTGAAAACAACGTCCTTCACTTCGTACGTATTGCCTAAGTAATTTATTTATTAACTATTTTTTTGTAAAAATTCGATCAAAGAAAAACTATTTTCTAAAAATGATTTGCCAATAAGAAGTAGAGTTAATTTTGTCATACAAATATAACGGTGACTCGGTGAATCGTACAACACTGAGGTTTATCCGATTAAATTTTGTTGCTACATGTTTCATAAACGACAAACTACTCCTACCAAACCATACCAATAGTTCAATACCCTCTTTACCGTACGGATATTTTTATGACACATCTTCATCAAATAATTCTTCTTTTTGCTGTTCAAAAGTAAAGATTAAAATAAACTTTTTTTAACAACTTGAAGATATTATTAATTTAAGGGTGGAAATGATGCTTTTTTATGACATCTTATTTTTATTTTAAACTATCCTAATTAGTGTTAGTCATTCATTTTAAATGTCCTAAACTATTTCAACTACTTCAACAATCACTTGACGTTCATATTATTTAAAATTTTCATTAGGTGCTAGTAGTCACGAACGGCAGCACGTATAGTCTACCCCAAACGGGATCGGATGTGTTGTCGTCAACATGAAATACCTGCAAGAGGGTATGGGGTACCTAAGTGGTGCCCCGTCTACTTTAACATGAAAAATTACGAAAGTTAGCAGGAAGCTAGAGCGATAAGTTAATCGAACAATGAAGCAAGAACTAATAGCTAGAGAGAGAGAAACTATTTCAATGTTTTTAACTTTGCTTTATTGTTTATCTATAAAAAACCTTATGCCTGAAATATACTTAAACAGTGATGATAAGAAAACATTTTTGTTTGAGAATATCAACTCATTACAAGTTTTTCAAATGCACCAACATGTTAAGACAAAAACTAAGTGGGCCCATCTTCTTCGTAAGCTCATTTGAATGAGCAGTTTTATGTACTTACCTAAGTTCATGAATCGGAAAAGCATAACTAGAGGGAATTCACACAAATAACTCATCATTTGCCATGTAAAGATGGCTATGTAAGAAACAAACATACATTGTACAATATCACATGATAGTAGGGTATGTTGAGGATGAACTTACGGAGAAACCTTACCTATACCCTAATTAAGGGTAGAGGGGCCACACCAAGAAGATCATCGACTCATAAAACCTCAATACTAAGGATATAATGCATGTTACGTATAGAAAAGCACATAACATATCAACTACATCTATACTAAAAGATATAATGCTTGTAAAGTATAATAAAATCACATAACATACAAATTACTAGCAACACAAGATAACCAATGCATGAATGCAATAAATTCCTGCAACTAATTGTAGGTAACATCGTCACCTATGACTACAAACACACCTATAAGTCAGAACCATTTACATCTATTGACTAAAGACATTCTAAGTAATGTTTAATGTTCTAGAAAAGGCCTAATGTCTACATTTCTTTACAACTCCTTCACCTTTATCTTATGTTTCCAAGATGAAATATCATTTATCATGTCCTCAAAAAGAAGTAGGTCCTATAAATCATGTTCAAATTGATTATCCCATGTTGGACTTGTTTTCCTTCTATCCTCTTCCACTCCAATATCATGTTTGCAAGACACCGCCTTATATCCCACATTTGTCTTCTTCAAGTGTGCTCAAACCATCTCAATCTCCTATCTCTTATCTTGTTTGAA
Organism: Flaveria bidentis; assembly: GCA_018326385.1. NCBI lineage: Eukaryota > Viridiplantae > Streptophyta > Magnoliopsida > Asterales > Asteraceae > Flaveria > Flaveria bidentis. The sequence goes on from BJCM01084078.1 coordinate 22,121, forward strand.
ATGCATGCTACACCAAATCTAACCCTGAAGGCTTAATTCATGATCTTGTTAATCATCACATGTCCATACATCTACATCAATATTCTCATCTCTACTATCTGTCTATCTACAGCTTTCGATCTTATGTCTTCTTAATGGCCAACAAGCAATCCCGTATAACATAGTTGGTCGAATTGTAACCTTATAAAATTTCAATTTTAATCTATCAAGGAATCTCCTATCACACTAAACATTTGAGGTTGCTCTTTAGTTGCACCAACCTTTTTGTACACGAGAGCTATATCACAATCAATGTTTACATCACATTATATAAATTATCCTAGATACTTGAACTTGGTTGTTTGTAGCATCATTTGTCCTCTAACATTCATATTCTCATCCTCCTCATATTATGTAGCATGATGTGAAAATATGGTCCATAGTCTTCGGAGTTTCATTGCATATTGGATTAATTAAAGAAGTGACATGTAAGCTTTGTTTTTTACAAAGCCTCCCAAAAGCATTCACAGCCCGTTTCTTAAATTTATGAGTGTGTTCCCTATATTATATGTTATGGTTATAAGTGGTTGTGAGTAAAGATTATGATAAATTACTTTTCAATTTGTATTTTTGAGAAACACTACTCAAATTCTTGTAATGTTTTTAATATATTTTAAGTGGTTATGAGAAGAGAAGAGAAAAAAAATAATGATAATGATATAAAAAATATTATTTAATTGAAAAGAAGAGAGAAAAAATAATAATTTTTAGTATAATTATATGAATAAAAATGATAAATGTGTTGTGAATGCTCTAAGTTGTTAACTAATCCACATCTGTCATCATATAAAAAGATTAACTTTTATGGGAAGCCATATAGTCCTAGGAAAAGAAGTTGGATGAAGTGATTGGGAGAATAACTTTTGAGTTGATTTCACCTGAAAACACAACTTCTATTGCATAACCCTAATCATTTGTCAACATCTCCACTTGACTTGAAATAATAGTTTTAGATGGTGTTAGCAGCTCCTACATATCTATGAATTGATCCAAAAGCGAATGGCCTCATCGAATAGTTAACATGGATAAAACTTTGTTGAAGTTTCATGTTTTAATCCATGTTTTGTCAATGATGATTATTTATAACTTATTAGTTAGAGATAATTAATCACTTCCTGTAATATACAATATAAGATCTAATTTAAATATACATTAAGTCTGAAATTCTATGAGCGAGTTGGTTCGGCTCATAATCTTTCCAACCAGCTGAAAATCAAGTTCATACACAACTCATTAAGATCTCAAGCACAAGGTGACTATTTTTTTCATAAAGTTTGATTGGTGAAATACCAAAGGAAAGGTATAATAGGTTTCTGGTGGGATTTAATTTAAATTGATTGTTGGTGAACTTATTGTTAGTCAAATAAAACTTCAAGAGACATTAAACACTGGTTGTGAAATTATCAATGAATTTCATGTACTCTGAGAGGACCGTTGTCCTTCTCGTAACAAAATAGTAGATCAACGACTCTTGCCCCGTGATTGACTTCTTTTTTCCCTTTCGAGCTACCAAAAATCCATATAACATCGATAAAAGATAAGTTCACCTACTCCTTCCAAACAAAATTTACAATAAGGTAGTTAAGTATGTCTTGTGGGAGCTGTTATCTAGGTTATTTAGTAGGTTGTTTGCAAGTTAAACTAAAGCAAACCTCAAAAGAGTCCGAAATCTTAAAGATGTTTTTCATTATAATAAGATATCAGACCAGGGGGTTTTCTCAGCAATGAGTTTTCTCCTGTGGGGTTGGGGGTGCGGTCCCGACTGGGAAACGGATAGGTGAGCCCTGTAAGATGGTAAAAGAGTGATTGAATCTCATTGATAGAATATGATACATTATATAGAATTTACAATTAAACTCTAAAAAATCTAAACGGGCCCGTGGGCTCAACCCTTAATAATCATTACTAAACCCTAATAATAATATAGTTAATACTCCCCCGCAGTCAGAGCGGTAGAGAATCGGACTCTCAGACTGGCAACATTAAAAAATAAACATAAGAACAAGAAGGATAGTCTCAATCTTGGTCACAATCTTCAGCCAAAATTCCATAATCTTGAAATCTTCATCCCAAAACCTTAATTGCAATCCACAATATTAAATGATCATGTAATCCTGCAACGGCCATCCAATGCGGCAGCGACATAGGGCGGCGCAACGGACCGTAGTCCTGAAGGCGGCGCGGCGGCGGACCGTAGTCCAGCAAGCGGCGAGTAAAAGAGGGTGGCGTGGCAGTAGCAACATGATCATATGATCGGTATCCTAGTTGAAAAGGTAAAATAAAAGATGACACCCAA